>QGSO01000159.1:2473192-2726666 GCA_011037825.1 Carya cathayensis | reverse complement strand
CGTCGTTTTGGGTTTGCCGGTTTTAAAAAAATAAACCTTCAGGTGCCAAAACGACGCCGTTTTGGACCTGAAGGGTTTTTTTATATATAATTATTAATATATATTATTATTAATTATATATTAGCGGGGCGGGGCGGGGGATTTACGGGGCGGGGGTCCACCCCATCCCGCCCCCGGCCCCGCCCATAGGCCTACATACGGGCAGGGTAAACCCCGCCCCCGTGTTGCCGGGCGGGGTAATCCGCCCCGCCACACGGGGGCGGGGCGGGGTGGCAGCGGGGCAGCAGGGCGGGGCCCCCGCTGCCCACCCATAGTATATATAAGAAGGTCATATATATATATATATCAAGTTACGTCATGTTCATGTATAACCACGCTAATTGTCAAGTCATGTCACGCATGTGCAAGCTCATATCATGAAGTATACATGTCATTTGCTGTCATTCATTCATAGCTATAGGAGCCTTACCTGCTGAGATTTTATAATATCACAATGGTATTCTCAACTACTATTCCTCCTGAAATGATAGACGATGTGTCAGGATTTGAAGAATTCGTGCACCACCAACTGAAGGAGGTCAAATAGACGACGGAGCAATGACAAGGAGATGATAACGTTGATACTCCCTCTTTTGGATATGATTTTGGATATTATAGCCGAGCTGCATGAGCTACTTAGTGATTTAGTTCAATAGTCTATCTTTCATGTCTGTATTATAGAGCGTTGTCTCCAGTACCTATTTTAATACATACTTGTTATATCTTTAGGGATATCTGAGCACTATGACGTCATGATTATATTTTGGGATATAGTATTTTTAGTACATTGTGTATTGCTCAAAGAAAAAAAAAATTATTCGCAACGTTTGTTGCATAATATTAGATGTATGTTAAGTGCATTGCATCCTTAACTATCATGAACGGAGATATGTAATCTTGTGTTGCATGTCCCAACACTTCAAAATTTTGTCAAATCCCAAACATAATTTATGGGAATCACAGTGATAGGAGCCAAAGCCATAGTGGGCTTTGGTTGGATAATAAGAGTTTAATAGTTGGGCTCAACCTATGGGTTAAGTGCTGGCTTGGGCCATCTCTTTCATTTCCATGTTATTGTTGATTGGGTCATGGCCCACTTCTTACTTTGATATAGACATGTAAGACTTATGTTATTTTCCTTTTGTTTTAGTATATTGGTCCTTGGCCTATGAGTTAGAAGAGGTCTATTAGTATATGTAGAGAACGTCTCTCTTATAATGGCAGGCAACAACTAATACAAAGCATTTTTATTTTCTTCTTCCTTCTGTCTGTGTTTTTCTAGGAGGTTCTCACCTTCGAAGTGAAATTATTCGTGCAATCTAGGTACACCTCAGGAGTGTGTTACAAGTAGAAAGAAATTCTGGTTGTACTTCCCTATGTACCTCGTTCCCTCCAAATATCAAGATCTCTCTCTCTCTCTCTCTCTCTCTCTCTCTCTCTCTCTCTCTCTCTCTCTCTCTCCTGATAAGTTATAAGCTTTGTGATTTTCTTCTTCCTTTTCTTCTATTTCCTTCTTGCTGCTCTACAAAAAAAACAAGGACATGTCGACGTTTATGTACGCGCCGGTAAATATATATTATTGTTAGCGCTTAATTCATGCACTTGTAAATAAGAAGTTTTGCCAATGTTTACCCCGTTACGCCGACAATAATATATAATAAAGTTGGCGTTTATAAAAACACCAAAAACCTATCAATGATGTGCCGGTAAATAAAAAGTTTTGTCAGTGTTTATCTGGTTATGCCGGTCATAACATATAATTATGTCGACGTTTATACAAATTTCAAAAATTTATCAATTATGCGCCGGTAAATAAAAATTTTTGCCAGCGTTTACGTTTTTACGCCGACAAACGCTGGCAAAATTTTATCAATTATGCATCGGTAAGTGCTGGCAAAAATTCCAATGTATACTTGGAAAAATTTTAAACACAGTCATATTGCAAATTCCAATGTATACTTCTTTTCATCAAAATCAAGCCCAACTATTGCCAATATATGTGCTACCATATTAGCCTTTCTATTTGTGTGAACAACAAACTATGATCTGAGAGCTGTTAATACACATTTGGCATTTGCAGTAATTAAATTACCTAAACTCAAATATGTTTCAGCCTTGTTTGCCATGGAGACAACTTGCAGAGCATCCCCTTCAAGTATAACCTTTGATAGCTCCATCTCTTTGCAAAACAGTGCAGCTAATAGAAAACCATATGCTGTAGTAGTGAATGAGTCGTAATTCATTGGTTTGGGAGCTTGTAATATGCCAATCACCTGCCCTTAGAAGTCTCTAGCAATCACTCCAATGCCAATCCTTCTCTCAGAAAATTTTGTTGTAGCATCCCAATTTATCTTATAAACTCCCTCATTTGGTTTTTGCCATGTCCTTTGTAGTACCTATGGTTGTACAATTTTGTTTAGTGCTGAATTTTCCTGGCAGTTAGCATTTCTATAAGCCTGAACATCATCTTTAGCAACTTGAAACAATGCCATCGGGTGTCCAAAACCCTTACCATGGATGACTTCATTCCTTCTGGACCATAGTAGTCTTGTTGTAATAGTAGCTTCCTCTAGTTCTTCATGCTGCATACATTTAGTCAGCTTCTTCCATATGTCACTAAATCAATCACTTTGGATTGTCATCTTGAGTAATGGGTTTGAGTCTTTTTTTTAGTATAGGTTGAAGATTTTGATTACTACAAAAATTTGAGTAACAGGTTTCAGTCACGTGTATTGAAAATGCAGATAATAAAGCAGAACAAAAAGAAGAGTAGAACCAAGGGATTCTAGAAACCGTTTCGATTGCAATTTTGGAGGTATTGAAGTTGCTGGTGAAAAATCAAGGGATTCAAGAAATCAATAGAAATAAAGTCTATCTTTACATGTAATAATATTATATATAATAGCTGTTCTTAAATCACTTTCATGTGATTTGAATTGTAATTTTTTATTTATTACATCAATAATAACCAATTATATTATATTTATTATTAATTTGTGTATTATCTAGATTTCTTTATTGTAGTGTATCTTATTACCGGCGGGTTTTTAAACATCGATATAAAATAAATCGCTTTGGATTTTTATCTAAATATTGATGTGTTTCAAAAATGCAGATAACGTAAATATTGTGATGTTCATTTAAAGTTCAACATATGCTCGCAAACGTAAGTGATTATTATTTGGTGGAGCTTACAAAATGCCTAAAAAAAACAGTTAGTGGCAACGTACTATTGACTGACGGTGTTTGTCAATTTATACAATACGAAAGCATCATACTAGTGGTGCCATTTAAATAAATGCCTTTAATTTGTTCAAAACCGCCAGTAATGAATTTTTCCATTCCCAACGTTTGGGAAAATGCCTGAACGTGTAAATAGCGACCCCCATACCAGCGTTTGGTTGTGCCGATAAATAAACTCCAGTAATCGTTTACCAGCATTTATTTTAACCATTGCCGGCTCTTTATAGCAGTTCACTTTCTTCCTATCGCCTCTTATAAGACCAACTACTTGACCTCACTTTGCAGATAACTCCCTTTATTTGCTTAATCGGTGACAGCTCTATTAACGCCACCTCCCACAAAAAATACAAAACAAATCAATGAAAAGGAAATAAATTCATACATAGATAAATTAGTCTACAATTATGCTGAGTCCAAATTTCTACACTGAAACACCTTTCCATTTCCACACTGGTCCAGGAAATCAAGGTTGTAAAGAACTGCCACCATTGTCACAGAACACAAGAAAACCAGCACCGGCCCGAAGATCCAAAGCAGCAAAGGAAGTGCCGCATAGAAAATCCTATTTCCCACAATGCTTAAAAGATAACCCTTCTCTAAAACATCAGAAACATACTGTGGGGTCGTTACGGACATAGGGTCCTCTACGACGCTAAGGAGGATGTTTACTTTGTTTAGAAAAGTAATAGACAAAGAGAGACTGAAAAAGGATAATAGGAAGATAATTAGGAGGGTGACATATTTTAAAGATAGCATGAATTCCCCTTGAGCCCCATAAACAGTGTCAATGAGTGGCTTCTTAACACTGTATGTGCTACTTATGATTGCGGCGAGGCCTGCGCATAGAAGGATAGAGGTGGTGGCCATTAAGGTTGATCCCATGATCATGTTCCTCAGGGTTTGGACTGCCAAGATGCTCCTTTTGTCAATGTCCTGCCAACAATTCAAAGGTTTTTTTTGGTTTCAAATAGAAATTGGCACAAATGATTCAATGCATGGCTTATAATACAGCACCATGAGTCCAAAGTAGAGTGATTAGAATCTCTTTTTACTCTTTCTTTTAATTGATCTTGTTAGTAACTTTACTGTTTGTATCATACCTAAAGCACATGAGAAAAAATACTCTTGGAGTTATTGCCGAATTAAAAAATTCTAAAAGAGAAAAAGATAAATACACAAAATGCGTCTTATAATATGTATTAATATCCGTGTAAACTTCTTGAAAAATATTCAATATTTAATAAATATTATAAGACCATTTGATGCAGCCAGATAGACCACATTGGACCAAGGACCCGTACTCATAATTCACTACGATTGTGCTTATGTGGGTGACATACAGTAGTAGGCGCTATGAGTGTGTGAACTATATGAAAAATCTGGAAAACATGATTAATTTAGGACAATGCTACGTCCACATATCAGCCAATATTTTTGTTTTACTTTATTTTTAAACATTTTTTAAACTACTTAAACATTTTTTAAAAATTAAAAAAATCACAAATTCCTTGAAAAATATTTTCTTAATCATTAAGTAAAAAAAATAAAATAAAATGCAATTCGGTAGAAAATTTTGATAGGAATATTAATTTGTGTTACCTTCATCATCGCGGGGACCCAGAAGCGCTGTGCCTTTGAATATGTTCCAATGAGGGTGGTGAGCGGATGCGTACGGACTCTATACCATAGCCATGCGTGATAGGCAATGTTTATCAGCACACCTGAAGGCACAAGCACCATATCCAGATAACATTTCCTCCATTCCATCTCTCTAGCTCTCTCTCTCTCTCTCTCTCTGTGTGCCTAGCTAGCTATTTCACAGCTTGCATGAATATGTTTATCTTTGAAATATATCTCTACTATCTACAGCTAGCTAGCCCTATATATACAGATAGATATTAAAGGTAAATGCGAAGTATTGAGGAGGCAACATTCCATTGCAAAAACAAAAGAGAAAAAGCAATCACAGTTACTCTACCGAGACCGGCCAGCTAATGGAAGTTGCACATAATATATGTCAAGATACATGATATGTGTGTGTGTAAGCCTAATCTGAGGGGAATATATATTATTGCGTTAATTCCAACCTTTATACATGGTTTGTAGGTAGAGGGCATGATCGAGGGTGAAAGCCATTTGCCTATGGTATATATATGGTATAAATACCAAACTGATTGAATGTCACTAGTATATTAATTAGGAATCCATTTTCCTCATCTTTCAAGAAGAACATGTCTCGACTAGTATATAGTTACATAAATTATCTGTTTAGTGATTCTTTCAGATCTCCTAATTATTTATTCGATATTCCTCTTTCCATGATTCGACATTTTATTCTTCTGTTCAGAACAACTTGTAAATTTAGAACAATTTTCCTTGTCAGCATATATATATATATATATATAGTAGATATACATACCAGGAAGAACAGAAAAACAAAGATATGATCTGCGATATGCTTCCTGTCTTACTAAAATCGTAGTCATGTACTATACGAATCGAGAAAACGCCCAACTACCAGATGGGATTGGCATTAACTCTGATAAAGCTCGTTAGCCCTGTTTGGATAGCGAAACTATTTCATTATTATAATTTTTATAAATTTCTATACAAAATATAATAAATAATTCAATTTTTTAATTCTTAGAATAATAATAATATTAAAAAATAATAGTATAACAATATTTTATTCAACTTTCAACTTTCATCTAAAACTATCTCATCTCATTTCACGATCCAAACCGCACATTCAAGCCAGCTTGCCTCTCTCACAAGCCTTATCTCAATAATCAGTTAACTCAATTAGTATGTTTTACGATAAATGATATTTACAGTCATGGATTATTCAAGCGCTATACACTCATTTAAAAAATAAAAAATAAAAATAAAGAAGTGAACAAAATATAGGACTCATATGAAAAAAATTAATATTTTAATAATATATCTCACTATTTTTTATCTCACTTTTTTTCAAAAAGAATGCGTGGCACTTGGACAACCACTCATGTTTTAGTGGGTGGGCATTTGTTTCAAGTCATCCAAATTCTTATCCGATCAATCAAATTTGGTTATTTAAGAGCTAACCCTAACTCTATCAGAGTTTACACATTGCCTAAAATCCTTCACACCTTTTATTATGAATTCAAGTGTATTTATACACTGATGTACAAGAGAATATCGAAACAAAAAGGGAATCAAAGTAGTTACAAAGCACTGTAGGAAATAACAGAAAAATCCCCTACAATGGGTCTAATATTTTGCTATTATGTACATGTGGTCTAACATTATCAATTAATATGCCCCCTTGAGTCCAATAGGGTATCAATTACATTGAGACTCGATCTAAAATGATAAAACTTTTCAACAACCAGTGGTTTAATAAAAATGTCGACAATGTGGTCTTTAGAACTAATGAATGACATTGCAAGAGGCTTGGCTGCAACTCGATCCCAAAAAAAGTGAAAATCGATGTCCATATGCTTGGTTTGGGAGTAATATACTAGATTTGCAGCTAAGTACATGGCCTCAATATTATCACACCATAAGGTGGGAGCTCGAGAAAGGGGTAGGACAAGTTCACATAGGACTATCTGCAACCAAATGATCTTAGCAGCAGAAGAGGCAATAGACTTGTATTTGGCTTTAGTGTTAGACATGGCCACTGTCTTTTGCCTTTTGGAGCTCCAAGAGATTAAGTTTTTACTCAAGTAGACACAAAAGCCCCCAGTGGACCATCTATTGTTAGGGCAGCCTGCCCAGTCTGCATCGGAGTATGCTTGCAAGTTTAAAGAGGAGTTATAGGAGAACATCAAGCCAAAGTTGATTGTTCCTTTAAGATAGCACAAGATCCTTTTAACTGCACTCCAATGGGACAATTTTGGTGCATGCATGAACTAACATGCTTTATTCATAGCAAAATTAATATCACGTCTTGTAAGAGACAAATATTGCAAGGCTCCTACAACACTTCTGAACTGAGTGGCATCATCAAACACTGGGGAGTCAAAATTGGACAATTTTAAAGATGTTGCCATAGGTGATGGCATGGGTTTCGCATGCGACATCTTGCTCCAAATAATAAGGTCCTTAATATATTTTCTTTGAGACAGTAAGAGACCATCACTGAGGTAATCAATTTCCAAACCCAAAAAATAAGATAACGGACCTATGTCCTTGACAAGAAAGGAAACACTCAAGTCAGATATAAGCTTGTCAATGGCCAATGTATGTGAAGTTGTTATGACTATATCATCCACATAAATGAGCAAGTAAATTCTCAAGACACCATGTGCTAAGATAAAGAAGGGTCAACTTTTGAAGCTGTGAAGCCATACCCAAGAAGCCATGAGCTGAGCTGCGCAAACAACGCCTGTGGCGCCTGCTTGAGGCCATAACTGGCTTTCTTCAATAAGCATACATGATCAAGATGATTTGAATCAATGAAACCTTGTGATTGCTGCATGAAGACTATGTCCAATAATTTGCCATGTAAGAAGGCATTTTGGATGTCAATTTGACGCAAGAGCCACTTTCGAGCTACTGCAATGGACAATATGAAACGGATGGTGGGCGCTTTGATAACAGGGCTGAAGGTGTCGTGATAATCAATTCCTTCTTGCTGATAGTAGCCTTTAGCTACCAATTGAGCCTTTAGCCGTTCAATTGAGCCATTGGTGTTGTATTTGGCCTTGTAAATCCACCTAAAACTGAGAATATTATAGGAGAGATCAGGTGGTACTAGGGTCCATGTACAATTACGGAGGAGAGAATTATAATCCTTAGTCATGGCTTGACGCCATTCAGGCATTATTTAGGCCACTGAAAAACTAGAAGAGGTGTCGGGAGGATTGTCGAGAGGGGTGATGGTGATGGTGAGGCATTGCCAAGTGGGACATGGTATGGTACCATCAGTGAGAACACGTGGATGAGAGGAATTGGTTTGAGCTCAAGTTGTAACATCCCACTCCTCTCTCTTATGGTCACGAGTTTCATTCTACGTGTCGAATCTCGATGGCGTGTTTTTAAAGATATTAAGTAATTTCTAAAGCAAGCCCAGCATTTTAAAACCCTTGAATATTTTAAATGTCCTAGAAATATTAATGTGAGATATTTTCAGTGTTATTAGACCAAGCCTGATTTAAAGTCAGACAATTATAATATTTTTGAAGTGCTACAAAAATATTAGAATTGTGGAAAATCATTTTTAATTAAATGATTTTAGTCATTTAAAAATATTATGAGATTTAAATTATGTTAAAAACTCTAATTAATTAAATGATTTTATTCTCTTAAAGATAATTAGCAAAACGTCATCATTTAATTAAGGAGAAAGATTATATTTTATAAGTTAAAGTTTAGTTAAATAATATTTTATCATAATTTCTCTCAGTATTTTTAAGTTAAATTAGTGTTTTAATTTCCCACCATTTGATCGTTTTGGAGATCCCAAGATGAATGACCTGAATTAAATACCCAAGTCCTCCCCCTATTTCCCTCACTTTTCCCTTTCCCCTCTCTCTCCTCCCTCTCCTTCAGCTTGCACGGGCAGCAGCCCTTCCCCTCCACCGAACCCCTTCCCCTCCAGACCAGCTCCACCATCGGCCACCACTAGCCGCCACCTCATGCTGGCCACCTCCCAGCAATCTCCGGCACCACCCTCAACCACAAGAAGCCCACGACAGCTCTCCCTCTCCCTCCCTTCCCTCTCTTCACGCACGGGTTCCTCCACCCACACTACAAAAAATAGGCTATTTCCGGCGAGCAAAATCGCCAAAAATAGTAAACAAAATAGCCGCTAATAAATATTTCCGACTATTTCAAACTGCCACGAAATAGCCGCTATTAAAGAGCCACGTAAAAGTATTTCCGGCTATTTTTGTAATAGCCTCAAGTATACATTATTTGCGACAATAAAAATAGCCGCAAATAAGCAAAAATTTCGCCACAAATATTTTGGCCAAATCCATTACAAAATTGTTTTCAGCTATATTTTGTAGCTGCAAATTGATGCTGGTCGTTGGCATGGCATGAATATTTTCCGGCTACATATATATAGCCGGAAATAAATATTTGCTGCTACTTTTCAGAGCCAGAAATACATATTGGTTTTTAACTTTTCTTTTGCGGCTATCTAGACTCGTCGGAAAAAATTTTTAGTGGCTACTTTTAATAGCCGGAAATATGTATTGGGTTGCATGGATTATTTGCGGCTATAAGTTTTCGCCGGAAATAAATTTTAGGGGCTAATTTTCAGTGCCGCAATTGCTATAAACAAATGGGGAATTTTTTTCGCGACTGATTATTTTCGCCGTAAATGTTTTGAAACCAGCAGCCAGACTTTTGTTGTCATATGTTGTATTTTCCGTGATTTATTTTCTTTATAACAGGTAATTACTTGTTAATAAAGAAAAAAATACTATATAATTAGAGAAATTCAGTTTAGGCATTAAACATCATTCATATAATTTCAAAGTATATATTTGATATTCACCATTGCTATGCCATTGTTTTAAGTTTTACATAAAACCATCCAACATATCACAATGGAAAGCTAAATTTACAAGTAAAATTTTCAAGCCTACATTGTAGGGCAAGCTGTGTAAAAGCTGAGAGGAACTTTAGGTGGTGTTGGAAGTTTGGCTTATCGTGGGTCGCAATAATTCTGGACACCATTCATTTCCTTGAGGAATAGAGCTGAGTTGGACCACTTAGCAGCTTTGCATGGCACATTCAGAGGAAGATCAGAAGATTTTGAAATATTGGTACTGTCTGAAGGAAGCTCCACTTCAAAAGAGCCATCATCTGCTATGGTTGTCATGACTAACATTTTCACTTTATCACACTTCACCAAGACCTTAATACCTATAACGATACACCAAGAGTACTCTTCAGTAATTTCACATAAAATAATTGATAAATAAATAAAAATAATTAATATATAGTGTTTCAATCATTTGATGCTTAAACATCAAGAGATGATATGATATAATAGTGATAATTAAAAAAAGTGCTAATCACTTAATTAAAAACTTAGTACTTGAACTTCAGATGATCTCTCATTTTCATGCCTGCTAAAGTCATCATGTATTTCTGCTGATATATTTTTGTACAAAAGCCAAGGCATATCATCTTAGTGTCTAAACATATAAAACTGGCAATAGTAAGTGCTGCTCTTTCCCTAACTAAAATAATGCTAATAATTAAAGCGATGAACTGCGATTTTTAATCATGCATGCAGGCAGATCATGGCCACTAGAAGGTGCATGTAAGATGATAAGATTGCCCCTTCGTTTATCTAGTTACTCAAGTTATAATTTCCCCAAGTTATTTGAAATGCTTTAATAGTCAAATCAATATACTTCATTGAATACTTGGGAAAAAAAATCAATGACCTACATTTAGAAATAAAGAAATTTAAACGTATATGGGACTCGGTCTGGAAAACCGAGTGGCATCATGCAACGGGATTTGGTTCCATTATCAATGAATAATAAAATACCAGTACCATTTGATAGGTACAAAAATTAATAGAGATTGCACAAATTGAACTCTATCACTCGCACGAGATAGTGATTGAATGCCATTATAAACCTTGGCTTTTCTTTCAAGCATTTGTAGAGATGAAGCAATTATTAATGCAGAAGGCTACTTCACAAGTTTAGTACTAAAAACAACTTGACTTCAGAACATTCTATGAGCCAAGACACAGGAAATGAAGAAGAGGTGGTTTTGGAGCTGGAAAAGGATTAAAGAACGAACCTGTTGCCAAGTTGAGCATGGAGCTCAATGACCATTTGCTCTTCATATTCCGATAAAAGACCTCTCTTCAAATCTGGGCTAAGATAGTTTGTCCATCTCAGTCTGCAACTTTTGCCACACCTTAACAATCCTGCAGTCAGACCCACCATAACCATAATCAATAAAGTGACTTTTTTCAAGTTTCTTTTCTGCATTCAAATGTTTAAGTATGAAAAAAACTTAAAAATTTTGGCAGTCAGGTTTTTTGGTTCATTCCTCTTTAAGTTGTAAAGACAACCCACAACTGAACATAGAGAGCAAAACAAACTTAAAACAAGCTTGCTTTCCTTACATTCTGTAGGAAAATACACCATCAGAAAGTGCGGAAACACATTTGAACACGAAGTTCAGAATGATCAATAACTAAAAGAGAATATATACGAAAAACACATTCAAATTCATCAAAACCCTTACATTTTCCTTTCATTTCTGTAAGGCAAAATCAGAGTCCATTTTTAAGATGACATACATCCTCACACACACATATATTGATCAGAAAGACCCAAGGAAAAAAATTTCAAAGCCTTTAAAATTCGTAAAACGAGAGGAGAAGACCAACCTTCCCTCCAAATTCAAAATAAAACACCTCATTACAGTTCAAATAGAACAGTTAGGAGATGAGAAAGTCAAATGGGTAAACTATGAAGAATCAATAGTTACATGATTGCCAAAAAAGAGGGATTTTGCCAGGTAATGCTAAATACTCTATGAGGGAGGATTAGTAGAATGATGGTAGGTTTCTATGAGGGAGCATTACAAGCAGATTTTTTTGCTCTTTACACAAGCCACATGCATTCAACTATAACTTACCTTGGTGTAGCTTACCTTGGTGTAGCTGTTTCAGTTGACATCCAATGACCAATAACTTCCAAGTGACCAGTTGGTGGGAAGAGAAATGTACAATGACATAAGCTACAAAATAAACTATACATAACCTAACCTTACACTACCTACCCCACACCAGTAAACTGATGAACAAAATATTAACTAAGTAGGATCCAAGCATTCGTTTTAAGTATATTACTTTGACCTCCATGGGGTTATCAAAATTCACAAAAAAGTTATTTTCCCTCCTACAAAAGTAACTACGCAGGTCCCTGAGTCTCTCTATGAGACTCTCCCTGGGTCTGCCGCTCCGACTGATATCTCTCCATAAACTTGTCGTATTCAACTTGTCTCTCCATTAGTAGCATGACATTTGCTCGTAAGTCATCAAGCTGGCCCTTATAATCTGAAGTAGCTTTTTCAAACCTTTCTGCACGTTCAGTTAATTCTGCTATTTGGGCATCAGCTGCTTGTCTAGATGACTCCGAAATAGTCATCTCGCTGAGCCCCCTTGCATACCCTGATCTGTGGCCCAAAACTTCCTTAAATATTGTTGCTGCAGCCTCTTTAGTCCGCTTCTCAGGCTCCAGCTCTGACATCTTTGCAGCCATCTCCAACTATTTTCCATTGAAAAATCAAGGGTGTTAAAAAGGAATTCCTACTTATACTTGACAAGAATTATTTGTCAGTCTTTTTCCCCAATTTCCTAGGATTTGGATTTAACACTTACATATTTCTCTTCAGCAATGGGAGTCACAAATTTGTTCTTTTTCTTTGACCACCTCACTTCTTTAAAAAAATCGATCAAATTCTCCTCATTCCCAGACTGCCAATACAAGCAAATTAATTCAACTTAGACTAAAACTATATCATATTAAGGTCTCAATTTGTAAGCATCTTACAATCAAATTTAATTGTCTTACCCTCATCTCCATTAGCCGTACAAATGACCTTCGTCCAGCTGTGTGATTGTTTTCTTGCTTCTCTCTATTACCTTTATTTCGTTCAGACATCCGCTGCACTCACACGGGACATGATATACATGAAAAATAATAAGGTGTCAAGCTTAACATGAATCAAATTGTGGTTAAAAAATATTGGCGCCAAAAAATAACAAAGCAACGTTAATTAAATATTTGACATCCAACTTACCTTATAGTCCTTGCTTGAATATCGAGCGCATAACTTCACCCAGGTGGTTGGTGACACCACAGTGGCACATTCGCAAGTGCCACTTCATTACTCTCGTATTTCTTGTAGGTTCTATGTAAATCATACCGAATATGATTAAACTGCTTGCGAAGTGTCTTCGTCACCGTATCACGGTGATTCTTCTTGGTCCAATCGAGGATGAAGTCAGCCTAGGGACAAACAGCAAACATATTAATCATAATTTCATAACTTCTCAACCTTGGCTATTAGCAACGTTGGGATTTCAATGCTAACATTTCTTACCATGTATGAAATTCTTAATACTTTTACCTGAACGCGTGTAATCAATTCTTCCTTCTCATTAGCTGGAACCGCATGCCAGCTAGCATGACTCAAGTCCATATGGTGCTTGACCAACCATGTAACCCTTGTAGTAAAAATTGTAGCATTTTCACAACAAGGTGCAGTCTCACCATCCTTAATTCTCAGCGGTATCTTTCCATGCTTTCGTAACTTCTCAAACTCTGTGCTTTTTGCAGCTCCTCGCCCACGCTTCTTGCTTGCTGGTACTAATGTTTTCAATTGACATGTTAGCATCATATATAGTTCAACAATCAAATTAAGCAATCACTAACATACAATGTAAAACAACATCTCAGAAAATTAGAAATATACCAGACGGGTTTGCACTTAGTGAATCAACTGCTGGCATGTCATTGGGTTCTGTGCTCGGGACGCAATCAGGTGGTTCAGTCGAGTCATCTGAGCTTGACAATGCATCATCTCGGGCCAAAAAACCATGAATAAACATTTATAATCAACTGCCCATCCACTAGAAACTGCCCATCCACTAGAAACCAAGCAAAAAGGACCAAAAAACCAGCATAACGCAGTAATGCCACAGAAACATTACAAACCTTACTTCGCCAGAAAATAGCATATTTAGGCATTGCATATGCATTTACATGTGTATTTGTAAGAATGAAGCACCATAGTCACACCCACAATCTCAAATGAATCTTTGCATAATTCAGGATGTTATATTATCAGCTTTTAAATAAATAACTTAGCTGAGGCAAGCAATAGAGTTTTTTTCTTTTTAGATGTTAGGATTTCAAATTATTGCAGGATTATAAGCAGCAGAGGCCCTCTCAAGAGCTTGTTGCTAAAGACCTGCATGGGGTGGAGTGGAGGTTTTGACATATTTATAGAGGTAATTTTGAAAGAACTCGGTCATGAGGTTTATCTGAAGCAAATGTTGATTTAGTTTAATGATTCACACTTGACAGGTTAGCAACATTTTTTTCTCTTTTCACCTTTCCCCTTCTTTACTTGTCTTCATTTGTTGACTAGATGCTTATGTGATGGTTCATACTTATATTTTAGCTAGACCACAGGTGGTAAAGGGTAGTAAGCCATGAAAGTGATGCAAAATAATCAATTGATATTGTGTGTGTGTGTATGTGTGTGTGTGTGTTGATAGTCATCCAATGAGAAGGAGGATACAAAGGTATCTCTTGTCAACTTGGACATAGATATAGAAAAAAGAGAGCAAAAGAAGTTCATAATTTTCTTTTTTCTTTATTATTTTTTTTAATCAAAGTGGGTCCTGGCAATGTTTTAGAGAATAGATTAAGATTTTTTGTGCTAAAATCTTTGGTCATTTCGTTCTCAATATAGATAACTAAATGGTGTAAAAAAGTCATCCAGCATTTTGTTATAAAGCCTTTTTTAATGATATTTTTGTAGTAACTATTGAAACTAGAAGATTGAACAAAATTAGAATACCAAAAACAGTCAAATGATATATCTTTGACTTCCCATTTTTAACCAATCCTTGAATGGTGAAGCACCATACTCACACCCACAATCGTGCATAAACTTTGCTAAATTCATGAATATCTTTTTCCATTTTTCCCCTTTTATTTCTCTGTACAAGACAATCCTATCAATAATAATCTCGAGAGTTACATTTTACAATCAAACAAAAATATGTAAAACAACTAACTCTTTCCGTCGTAGAACCGGAGAGAGAGAGAGAGAGAGAGAGAGAGAGAGAGAGAGCGAAAGAGCAAGAAAGAGAGGGAAAATTTCGTCCGCGTGGGAAAATAAGTCGCATGGGAAAATAAGTCGCAGGTGATAAAGGGTATAATACCTATTAAGGCAACCTTAAAGTTGCCTTAATAATGCAAAGCCTCGACGTAATAAAACACTAATAACAGCGGAAAATCTGTTATGACAATAACAAGTTACGGAACGGACTATTTGCGGCCATATTTTTTCCGGTGGACAAAAATCGCCGGAAATAACCTATTTTTCCTGCTATTTTTGGAAATTGACACAAACATTTTAAGTAAGTTTTAAAATAGGCTATTTGCGACTATAATCCTATCGCCGGAAATAAAAATAGCCTCAAATACTCCTTTTTCTTGTAGTGCCAACACCACCGTAAGCCACCCTATGCCACCACACCGTGCTCCTCTCTCCAACCACCTCACCTTCCACCAAACCCACCACTGGTAGCCCTCACGCACAACTCCCTCCCTCTAACTCCAAACGGGCTTACCCACACAGTTTTACCCCCACCAACAGCTTTAGCACCATCGTACGATAGTTTTAGCCCCACTAAGCACCTCCCCTAACCACCACGACTCCTCCCCGAGCTCCTCCATGCCAGTTAAGCCCTCCATATCTCTCACACTCCCCCACTCTCCCATGGGTTTCTCCACCCAGTTGGTCTAGATTCGCTACCCACCAGCCACCGCGCCGCCTTCATCTCACCACCATAGCTCCACCACATCTCTCTCAAGCCCTCCATAGCCAGCCAACAACCAACCAAGCTCCCCCTCCATTTCCATGACTTGAGACCAATAATTCCCATGGTAACCCATGGCCTCCACCACTCAAGTGCCACCGTGCTCCTCTACGTGTTGGCACGAGGCCACCATGAGCCTCCCCATGGCCACCCCTTCTAGATCCACCAACCCACACGCCCAAACAGCCACCGTACAAGGTGGATGGCCATCGTACGCGGTTTAGCCACCACGTACAACTCTTCCGACTTCATCGACCTTGCCGAGCAGTGATTTACATACGAGTTAATCCTGATGATGGTATAACCCTCTCTCCCTCGTTATTATGTTATATATTAGTTGGTTGATTGTAGAGTTCACTATGTAGTGAAGTGTTGAGCGTAGTTGTGTGGTGTGCGGTGTATTGTTGTGGACTGTGCTGTGAAATGTGGGTGTAAAGTATGTGCTGAAGTAGTGTGTGACGTAGTGTTGTGAAGGGAGTGCACATGGTGTGTACTCCATGTTGTGTAGCGATGCACCGTATGGTGTGCGTCGTAATGGTGTATAGCGTAGTGTGAATGGAAAGGAGTTCATGTGGAGTGTATCCCGTATGGTGAAGTCATGATACACCAAATGGCGTGTCACAAAGGTTAGATGGCATAGTTAAGGAGTGTGATGTGTAGTGTTAGGAACTATGGAACAGTGTCCCGAAGTAATTGTGATGTGACCCTGCCGTTGTGACGAGTGTCATGGTGTAGCTTGGGATTTGCCTCAAGCTATGTGACGAGACGGAGGTGTAGTGTGAATGGGGTCTTGTCGTGTAAGTGTTGGGATGAACTTATAAAGGGCCAGGAAGTAGGAAAGTCCTGCTGACCAAGTTTGAGTAGAAGTTGGTATTAGAGTATGAAGTTTGTTTATACAAGCCGGCATTCAACAAATTATAAGTTGATCTTAAGTGATAAGGGGGTAAGGTACATGTGTATCTAGTGAGACACATGTGCGGGATGGATTTACCATATATGATGGGTAATCTGTCCTAAGCATAGTTACAAGATATTTAAGCCTCAGAGTTGGCTTAAAGTCATGTGGCATCTTGGATGGGAATGAAGATTTAGTGAGCTAGGATGCGTGAAGGAAGTGACGGGTGTACCATCTATGATTGGGATGCTTGACTTAGTCGGTCTGAGTCATGCATCGAAATGTGGTTAATAGGAGATTAAGACGAAGGTCTTACTATCTTAACCCTAAGGTGAATCATGGAGGTTCACCTTAAAAATAAGACCTCGAAGTAGAATGCTGAATTTGGAAAATACGACTCAAGTGAGTACCAGAAAGAGGAAACATGATAAGGAAGACATAGAAGATAGGATAGAAGGAGAGTGTGATATGAGCATGCGGATTGGAATCCCTTAAACCCACAATCAATTTGAAAACTCACCCAAGAAAACCAAAATCAAGTCAACGGATGGAAGAATCTAGACTCATTGAGAAATTCGTTTCAAGAACCTAGATTATATTAAAATCTAGACACATTAAAGAACATGTCTTAAGAACCCAGATTACAAAGGAAGAACGCCACAAAAGTTGTGATTTACCTTTGATAAGTTCAAAAGTTCAATGAAGAATAAGAGGAGATAAAACTCAACTCACAATTAAATAATCACTAAATTTCATAAACTTTCATAAACTTCTTAAAATAAGGCTATAAGAAGTATTTAAATCAAACTCTCACAAAACCCTAGCTGAAAATCAAGTCCCTCTTTTTCAAAATTACCCTTAGTGAATAGTGTCACGCTATAGTATTGTGAATAGTGTTGCGCTACAGTAACTCCTTGAAACCCTAGTTTAACAAAATAATAACTTTTTCAACATGCCCTTAAGTCCTTCTCATAATAAACTCAATTATTCTAAACTAATAAAATAAGTCTTTTAAATGAATTAAACAATTTGAAAGCCTTTAAGTCATTGTTGCCCTCTTCCATAGCTTATATCAAATGAATCAAAACTGGATTTTCATCTTTCAAGCCCATCTTGAATATTGGGCTCTTGCTAGACCCGTCTCAAGTAAATTGCAGCAATCTTTGCATTACTTCCTTGCTCTTCTTAGCTCTTAATCTTGTGATTGCCCCATCTAAAATTTTTAAAGGATCTCTAAGGCTCAATTCGCCTTAGGGCCCATCAGAGTTTGTCTAAGTGTAATGTAGTATGTGTTTCTAGTTTAGTTGCTTATGCACTAGATGGAGAATGACATTGAGGTTGCGTATACATGTAGGTTGTCATCTAACACGCATATGAATGGACTACATGAAATGAGTATGGCATGGAGTTCAGGTAAGTATTATGTTCATACTCTTCTAAAGTTTTCTAAAATAAATGAATGAAATGAAAATGAAATGTTTTTCCTTTACGATGTTTTACAAAAGTATGCAAAGTATAAGTCTTCAAGTATATGTATGTAACGGCCCTTCTTGGAAACCCCTGTTTATGCACCTCAAAGTATTAAGTGTATGCATGTAAATGGATGGTATACACAGTAAGTATTGTATGTATTTTCATGAAATGAAATGCGGGGCTTATGCCTTTTGCTTTAAGCGATGCTTTAAAGGATGCGAAGAAAGTGTTTTAAAATATCCCTATGAACTGAAGTTTTAAAATGTCCCTATGAACTGATGTTTTAAATTTTGCCATGAACTAATGTTTTAAGTGATGCCTTGAAATATGATGTTTAATGATGCCACGGACTGATGTTTTAAACGATGCTGAGGTTTATGATTTTAAAGGATGCTTTAAATGTCGAGGTTTAAGCCTATGCTTTTAAATGTCAAGGTTTAAGCCTATGTTTTTAAATGATGTTTATGAACTGAATGAACTGAAAAGAATAAATAGAAAGGACTGAAAGAACCGAATGTCTTATGTATAGTATGTATGGAGTGAGGAATGCATTACTGAAAACCTATGTTATCATATTTTAATTGTATGAAGTAATGCTTACGAGTATTTGACTCATTTTAGTTTTTATGTGTGCCTTCCTAGGGACAAGACGAGCAATATGAGTCAGGACGAACACAGCCCAAGGGGAAGAGCACAGAAGCCTAGGCACAATGTTTTGTGTGAAAGACTTTTAATTATAAAGTTTAATGTTTGCTGTGATGACCCACTTTTACGTGTAATTTCACTGAATGAGTGTTTTCAATTTAATTAATATATTAGTTTATTTATTTTAAATTAATGTATTTTAATTGGTTTTTATTTTATTTTATGTGGTGTTTAATTTATTTTAGTCGTTTTACGTTTTTAATATCATTTTCGGCGGAACAGTTTTTGGATCCCGGAAGTGAGGATTGGACCTCATTTCTTTTCTTTTCTCGTTTCTTTTTCCCTTTTCCTTTTTCTTTTTCTTCTTTTCCTTCCTTTTTCTTTCTTTTTCTTCTTCTTTTCCTCTCCGGCTCTCTCTCTTCCCGTGCTCTCCCCTCCTCTTTTCTCCTTCCCGTCGCCCCTACTTCGGCCGGCTAGTGCACCGCCGTCCGACCGCTGTGTTGTACACCACCCCCACCATTCTCTTCCCCTCCCACCAAAGATCATCCCCACCAATTTTCAGAGCCATCGGACCAGCCGTTAGCTGCCACGCACGGCTTAAAGTCGTTGCCCCAGTCCTGTTTTCCACCCCTGTCGCCAGTTTCTTTCTCTGCCCAGAACCGCCGCTCGCCGACGGCGTGGCCTACACCACCCACCCAGTTTTCTTCCCCTCTCACCGGTGAACATCCCCACCAAGTTTCACCTCCATCCGAGTCACCGTTAGCCACCACAAGCTCCTCTAAGCCGCACGGTTTTTCACCGATTCCGGCGCCGTTTGCAACGTTCGAAAGTGGGTAATTTCTTACCCACGACCACAGTGTGAAATACACTGTTACGTTGCTTTTCCTCCGCCGTTTGCAACGCCGCGAGCTTTTGAAAAATACCGTATAGCGCTGTAAGTATTTTCCAAACTCTACTTTTAGATTTAAATATATTTTACTCTTATAATTAATTATTGAACTGGTTCGTTGATTCCAGACTAAGTCCGAGGAGTTCGGGGGTCGGATGGATTGAGGACGGAGTTGTTTGGTTGATGTTGATATTTGTTTGAGATATTTGTGCCTTGATGTTTGTATTGTATAGTGCTCACATTTTCATGTTTAAAAAGGGAAAACCGGGTTTTCGTGTAATTGCATGTATGTACATGTGTTTGTGAATGAAAACTGGGCTTGTAAGCGAGAACTGATTTATGGTATATGTGAACGATTGGATGGACTGGTTTGAGTCAAAGGCACGCGTAGGAATGGTGGTAAGTAGGGATGGTGGTAGAGTCCCGCCTGCGATTCCCGCCTACGGTGCACGACACGTAGGGATGGTGGTAAGCAGGTATGGTGGTAGAGTCCCGCCTGCGATTCCCGCCTACGGTGCACGACGCGTAGGGATGGTGGTAAGCAGGGATGGTGGTAGAGTCCTGCCTACGATTCCCGCCTACAGTGCTCTGATGTTTTGGTTAATGGGCCATTTTCTAGAAAAATGACGAGACTGGTCTTTGGGCCATTATCTGGGATACTGGCGAGGATATGATTAAAGGAATGCTTTTGGGCCAAATGGGATTTTTGGCGTGCGTGGAAAAATATGGTTTTATGGGTTTGTGCATTGGCATTCTCTCATGCATATTGTTTGAGTTTTAATATGTTTTTATCTAGTGGTATTTGGATTTTACTTACCTGCGGCACCATTTTTGGTACCGTAGATTTTGGTGCAGGGATCGAGGAGGAGGAGGAGGCTGAGCCCGAGGATGCGGCTCTGCCGGAGTTTTGAGTTGGAGTCTATGCTTTGGAGTTGGCCTTGAAACAATATTTGTATTTGTAATATTTTATTATGTATGATTTAAACAGCTTTGTATTAAACTATGAAAAATTCTGGTACTTAGTTATATGTCTTTGCTATCCGCTACGTGTCTCTTCGTGCACTTCTGTTGCTTACACACACTTGGCACTCATCGATAGGATGGGGACCCGTGTTGTCACCATCCAGACGTCTTGATTTCCCCGTGTCCGTGCAGGGGGATTTGGGGGCGTCACAGGTGGTATCAGAGCGGTTTGACTCTGAGTAAAACCACATGTCCCGTAGGTAGTACCATAATGTTTTTAAAGTTGTGTTTTAAAATTTATTTTAAGTAAAGTTGCTATTTGACGTGTTTTATTTGTTTGAGCTGGTTTGCTTGTTTTTATTTATTTAGTTATGTTATTGCATGCTGGTTTCTTTTGTTTCTTGTTATGTGGTGTTGGTTTTGGTTTTTGTTTTTGTTTTCTAAAAGGGGGTCAAAGGTTGTGGTGGCAGGAAAAATGGTGAGACCAAGGAAATCTACTCAAGGGCCACGGGATGATATACAGAGAGATGATTCCATAGCCCAAGCTATACGGCAAATGACTGAATTCATGCAACAGAATTTTAGGCCACAACAAGGAGGGGCTTGCCCACAACAAGGAGGGCCTTGGCCACAACCAGGAGGTCCTTGGCCACAGCAAGGAGGGCCATGGCTACTACCTGGACGGCCTAGTGGAGGAGTGCAAGCTGGGTGCACCTATGAGCGCTTTCTGGCGCATAGAACTCCACACTTTACTGGAGAAGAGGATCCACTTCAAGCTGGAAAGTGGGTCAAGGACTTGGAAAGAACTTTTGAGGTGTTTGGTTGCACTGAGGCGCAACAAGTACTCTACGCCAGCTATATGTTGCAAGGCACCGCTTTTGAATGGTGGGATACCAAGAGAGTAATGCTGGAATCAGAACTGGGGTCTTTCGCCGCTGTGACCTAGCAGCGCTTCAAGAAAGAGTTTAATGATCGCTTCTTCCCGCTTCTGTAAGGCGGCAAAAGGCAAGAGAGTTCTCAAGCTTGGTTCAAGGGAGCATGACTGTGGAACAATACGCCCGAAGATTTATAGAACTTGGGCGATTTGCTCCCCACCTCATCGCCACAGAGGAAATGCAAGCCGAGCGTTTCCAGGAGGGTCTACGTCCTGATATACGCCGTATGGTGGTCAGCCACCGGATATCCACTTTTCAGGATTTAGTGGATGTGGCCACTCTTGTGGAGCGAGAGATTAATTTGAGTGTGGGCTCTCCTATAAGTCAGAAAAGGCGGAGTTTTACTGGAGAAGGTAGTAGCTCTGGTTCGCCTCAGAAATTTGTTTAGCGGTCCGGGACTCGACCACAAGCAGCCTCAGGTGTACGTATGGGAGGACGGGTGCCAATTTGTGGAATATGTAATAGAGCTCATGGAGGCGAGTGTCGTCTTGGTAGTAACCATTGTTTTGTATGCGGTTAGATGGGGCATTTTTCTCGTGAGTGCCCTAGTTGAGTTCAAGAGAGCCGTGGAGGTAGAAGAGGTGGAAGAACAAATCCAAGACAAGCAGTGCAAGCCCGGGTTTATGCTGTCACACCCGGAGATGTTGATGGTGAGGCGCCAGCGACCCATGATGCCGGAGTAATTACAGGTATGGATCTAATTTTATTTAATGTTGGATTGGATTTTTGGTGTATTTTGGTTTCTCCTTTGTTTTTGGATTTCATGGGTCAATGTGTTTGGTTCAGGGAGAGTCCGTTTATATGAGTTTTATGCTTGCACTTTGTTTGATTCCGGTGAATCACAGTCGTTTGTATCTTCCACTTTTGCTCGGATGTGTAATTTGGTCACGGAACATTTGCTGAAGTCCTTGGTAGTGGCTCTACCCAATGGTGAAATGGTATGGTGTTCCAAGGTTGCCTTGGGTTGCCCATTAAATTTTGATGGAAGGTTCTTGGATGTTGATTTGGTGGTGTTTAAGCTGTTGGGTTTTGATATCATCCTCGGGATGGATTGGCTATATCGATATTCTGCGAGTATTAATTGCAGAAGTCGGGTAATTAGCTTTCAGTTTCCAGATGGTGATTGTCTAGAATTTGCGGGGAGTAAGCTAAAAGAAAAGCCGGTAATTATATCGGCAATTCAAGCAAGGAGGGAGATTGCATGGGGAGCGGATGCCTTCTTAGTTCAGATGGTGTCTGCGCCTTCTGAGAAGAAGTCTTTGGTAGACATTCCCGTTGTGGAGGAATTTTAGGATGTGTTTGTGGAAGACTTGCCTGGGCTACCCCCTGTTCGTGAAATGGAGTTTGTTATAGACTTGGAACCTGGAGCAGCTCCTGTACATAAAGCTCCTTACCGCACAGCACCGGCTGAATTGAAAGAGCTGAAGACTTAGTTGCAAGAGCTGGTAGATAAGGGGTTCATTCAACCAAGTACTTCGTCGTGGGGTGTGCCAGTGTTGTTTGTTAAAAAGAAAGATGGAACCCTCCGTATGTGTATCGATTATCGGGATTTAAATAAGGTGACCATCAAAAATAAATATCCTCTCCCACGGATCGACGATTTATTTGATCAGCTTCAAGGAGCAGCTATCTTCTCGAAGATTGATCTGAGGTCAGGATACTACCAGTTGAGGATAAGTGACAAGGATGTGCCCAAAACTGCTTTCAGGTCGAGATATGGGCATTATGAATTTAAGGTGATGCCGTTTGGGTTAGCCAATGCCCCTGCTGCTTTCATGGATTTAATGAATCGGGTATTCCAACCTTATCTAGATTCCTTTGTGGTGGTATTCATTGATGATATTCTGATTTATTCCCGAGATGTTGAAGAACATGTTTACCATCTTCGTCTAGTTCTTGGGAAATTAAGAGAACACCAGTTGTATGCCAAACTCAGCAAGTGTGAATTCTGGTTGGAGGAAGTCAGATTTCTTGGGCATGTGATTTGTAACAGCCCGCTAAAATTATCAGTTTTGGATTCTTTCCCGACAGCAATCACATCTCTCTCGTCTTAACCCTCTATCTTTAGTTATTTATGTTTAACATAGTTGATTTGGTTGGCTGTAGACTGTGTAGTTAGTGTTTGTGGAGTTCGCTGCGTAGTTGTGAAACGAAGTGTGGTTGTGAAGTGTTAGGCTTGATTTTGTAGTTTTGTGGACTGTGCTGTGAAGTATAGGCGTGAGATGGATGCCGTAGATGTGATACGGCGGGTTGTGTGAAGAGAATACGCGTGTAGCGTATTCTGTGTAATGCAGCGACGCGCCGCGCGACATGCGCTGTAGTGATGTGGGTCGTAGAAGGAAGGGAGTACGCATGTAGTGTACTCCGTGTGGTATGGCGATGCATCGTGTGATGTGCATCGTGTTGATGAGTGTTGTAGCGAAGGAAGTACGCGTAGCGCGTACTCCGTGTCGCGTAGCGATGCACCGTGAGACGTGTATCGCAGTGATGGGTTTTGTAGTGTGAATGGAAGAGAGTTCACGTGAGTGTACTCTGTACTAAGTCGTGATACACCGGATGGCGTGTCACGAAGGGTTGAATGGCGTAGCAGAGAAGTGTGGAGCGTATGGTGTAATGTTGGGAAACTGTATGACAGTGTCCCGAAGCAGTGATGATATGGATTATAGTCCGGGATGACTGGTGTCATCTTGTGGTTGACTATGGCTAAGAGTATATGAATTGAGAAATGAGTTGTTTGTTTGGTTGTTATTGATAATTTTAATGAACTTGTTTTAGTGCAAAGGCTTTCTGAAGTCAATTTATCTCTTCCGAGTATAGTGAAACCTCAAGTTGGCCGTGGTGTTGCAAGTGCTTACAATATGGCAATTGAGTTCAGAAGTGAAAATCTTAAGGACTTGAGTGTTCCTCTTCCAGCTGTTGTGCAGTTCCTCGTGTCTCGCGCTCTATTCTCATAGAACGCGACGATCGAGGTAAGTTAGCCTCTAACTTACTATCAGTTTATTGTGTATGTGTGATGGGTAAGAGAACTATAATTTATGTATGTATGTTCTCGTATATGCCATGTCATGCTATGTCATTACATGTTTATCTGCTATGTATGATTTAATCTCTCATGAATAATTATCTGTTACATAATCTTTTCTGTCATACAATATTGTATGTTATAAGTATGCCATGTTAAGTATGCCATAAGATACATGTATGCCATTAAATGTTTATGATTAAATCATATTGTGCCATTTACAAGCATACGCCATGTTAGAAAAGTATATGATATTAAATAATATCTCATGCATTAAGAAAGATAAGACATGTTATGTTACGTATAATACGTGGGGCCACAACAACTGTAGTGATTATTTTTGTCTTACGTGGCCACAACTGTGGATACGTATTATATTTATGTTACTTATAATGCGTGGGGCCACAACAACTGTGGAGTACGTATTATATTTTATGTTACTTATAATGCGTGGGGCCACAACAACTGTGGAGTACGTATTATATTTTATGTTACTTATAATGCGTGGGGCCACAACAACTGTGGAGTACGTATTATATTTATGTTACTTATAATGCGTGGGGCACACGATACATTTTTATGTTACTTAAGCTAGTGTATTTGTTTATAATGGTGAAAACTGTGATCGTATATATTTATGTTACTTATAATGCGTGGGGCCACAACAACTGTGGAGTACGTATTATATTTATGTTACTTATAATGTGGCCACCGTGGAGTACGTATTATATTTATGTTACTTATAATGCGTGGGGCCACAACAACTGTGGAGTACGTATTATATTTTATGTTACATGAAGTATGGGGCCACAACAACTGTGGAGCATACACTACATGAGACACAGCAATTGTGACATGTAGAATACGTGGGGCCACAACAACTGTGAGTACGTATTATATTTTATGTTATGTGTATTCATGGGGCCACAACAACTGTGGAGCATGAAGTATGGGGCCACAACAACTGTGGAGCATACACTACATGAGACACAGCAATTGTGACATGTAGAATACGTGGGGCCACAACAACTGTGGAGTACGTATTATGTTTTATGTTACTTGAATACGTAGGGCCACAACAACTGTGGAGTACGTATTAACGCACGTTATTAATCAAGACAATTGAATAAGATTTCAAGTTTATGTTAAGTCCAGTTTCAGATCAAATACATGATAAGTCAAGTTTTAGATCAAGTCCATGTTATGTTATACTCACGTACATGTTATGTTCAAGTTTATGTTATTTTCAAGTTCTTATTTATGTTATGCAGGTTTACGTTCATGCTATATTTCAAGTCCATGTTATGTTTCATGTTCATGTTATGTTGTTTGTTCATGTTATGTTTTAAGCTTAAGTTCATGCCATGTTAAGTCAAGTTCAGTTCACGCTTAAGTTCTGGTTAAGTCATGCTATATGTCAAGTTATACTATGTTTATGTATGACTATAATTATGCATTTATGCTTTTACTGCCATGCATGCATTTTTAACCTGTGTGTGAGTTTTATGTTAACTTACTGAGATTTGTAATCAAATCTCACTGTGGTAGTCCCAACTACCATTCCCCCGAATGGTAGATCTTGTTACAGGACCCAAAGGAGAATTGGAATCTGACCAACTGAATACGGTCGACTAGGCCACGGTGCGATGTTGATGATGGTATAGTATTTAACTTAGGTTAATACTTGTACTTTTGGAGTTGTATCTCAAGTATTCTTTTGATCACAACCATTTTAGACTAGTGTGGTGATCACGGCTTTTTAGTATGCCTTTATGTATGAAATATGTTTCAAGTATTTGGGATATTTTTGGTTTGGTGCATAGTTTTGCTAAAGAGAAAAATTATCCGCTGCGAATATTGCATAATGCTAGATGCATGTTAGGAACATTGCATCTTATCTGTCATGAACGGGGGCAGGTAACCTTGTGTTGCATGTCTCGACGCTTCAAATGTCCGTTTAATCCCAAGCGAAATTTGGGGGCGTCACATGATTTCCCGAGACGGAGTGGCTGTTGATCCTAGTAAGGTGGAAGCCATTTTGTCATGGCAACGTCCGACAACAGTGCGCGAGATCCGGAGTTTCTTGGGACTTGCCGGATATTACCGAAGATTTGTGGAGGGATTTGCTCGCCTATCCGGACCTCTCACAGCTTTGACTAGAAAGAATGCAGAATTTGTTTGGTCAGATAAGTGTGAGAGAAGCTTCCAAGAATTGAAAAACAGGTTGACGACTGCACCAGTGTTAGCGCTCCCAGAACCGCATAAGCCATTCGTAGTCTTCAGCGATGCGTCTAAATTTGGATTGGGTTGTGTCCTTATGCAGGAAGGACGGGTTGTTGCTTATGCATCCCGTCAGCTAAAGGATCATGAGAAGAATTATCCGACGCACGATTTGGAATTGGCTGCGATTGTTTTTGCTCTCAAGATCTGGCGGCACTTCTTGTATGGGGAAGCTTGCGAAGTATACACCGATCACAAGAGCTTGAAGCACTTGTTTTCCCAAAAGAATCTGAACATGAGGCAGAGGCGATGGCTAGAGCTAATCAGTGACTACCAGTGCGAGATCAAGTACCATCCGGGGAAGGCAAATATAGTTGCTGATGCTTTGAGCCGAAAATCGCATTTGGAAGATGAGGCCGAGTCGTCAGGATTGGATTCTTTGCTTTGTGGGATGAGAAGACTCCTTATTGAAAGTTCACAGCAAGAGGAGATTTTATCTTCAGTCCTTGATATTCGGGTAACTGATTTTGAGGAATTGAAGACTCTTCAAAGGAAAGATCCGAAGCTGTTGGATATCAGAAAAAGAGTCAGAAAATCTCGAGGGCCGTTGCACTATAGTATGGATAAAGATGGAATACTTCGGTTCCGAGATCGCAGAGTGGTCCCCAAAGATTCAGAATTCAAGGAGCGGATCATGGCAGAAGCTCATGCGGCCCCTTATTCAGTACATCCCGGCAGTACGAAGATGTACCGGGACTTGAAGAAAAATTATTGGTGGGATGGAATGAAGAGGGATATTGCCTTGTATGTTGAGAAATGCCACACGTGCCGTCAAGTCAAGGCCGAGCATCAAAGACCCGCTGGTATGCTCCAACCCCTCCCTATTCCTGAGTGGAAGTGGGACGACATCACGATGGATTTTGTAGTGGGTTTGCCGAGGACTCCTAGTGGGAAAAATTCTGTTTGGGTGATTGTTGATCGGTTAACGAAGAGTGCTCACTTCTTGCCTGTTAATAATACTGATTCCTTGGGTAAGTTGACTCGCCTGTATGTGAAAGAGATAGTGCGGTTGCACGGCATACCGAAGAGTATAGTGTCGGATCGAGACCCAAGGTTCACGTCTCAGTTTTGGAAAAGTTTGCAGGCAGCATTGGGTACTAAGCTGAAGTTCAGTACTGCATATCACCCGCAGACGGACGGCCAATCGGAATGCACCATTCAGACCCTTGAAGATATGTTGCGAGCATGTGTCATGGAATTTCAAGGGAGTTGGGAAAATCACTTGCCGCTCATAGAGTTTGCGTATAATAATAGCTTCCATGCGACCATTCAGATGGCTCCTTATGAAGCTCTTTATGGGAGGAAGTGCAGATCGCCTTTGTGTTGGGATGAAGTCGGGGAGAGTAGGATAATTGGACCCGAAATAATTCAAGAGATGCAAAGCCAAGTTCGGATCATCAGGGATAAAATGGCGTCAGCTCAGAGTCGTCAGAAAAGCTATGCTGATACCAGGAGGAGAGAGTTATCTTTTGAATAAGGTGATTGGGTTTATCTCAAAGTCTCTCCCATGAGAGGAGTTAAGCGTTTTGGTAAAAAGAGGAAACTGGATCCGAGGTATGTCGGCCCTTTCCAGATTTTGGAGAAGATAGGGTCCGTTGCTTATAGAGTTGCTTTGCCAGATTATTTTGGGGATATTCATGATGTCTTCCACATGTCATCCTTGAAGAAGAGTTTTGGTCAACAAGAGCCGCGCTTTGTCGACCCAGAGAGTATTCAGTTACAACCGGACCTTACTTATGAGGTTGTTCCATCACAGATCATGGATTGGAAGGAGCAACAGTTGAGGTCCAAGACGATACCTTTGGTTAAGGTGGCATGGGAGATCCATTAGCTCAAGATTTCTCTTGGGAGCGAGTAGCGGACATGAGGGAGCAGTACCCCTACTTGTTTGAGTAATGACGATACGTTTCTTAATCTTGGTTGCAGGTGGTTTTATGTGAAATATGTGGCTTGCTTTAAGTTGGTGTTTGATCTTGCAAATTTCGAGGACGAAATTTGTTTTTAAGGGGGGAAGGATGTGATGACCCGCTTTTATGTGTAATTTCACTGAAGGAGTGTTTTTAATTTAATTAATATATTGGTTTATTTATTTTAAATTAATGTATTTTAATTGGTTTTTATTTTATTTGATGTGGTGTTTAATTTATTTTAGTCGTTTTATGTTTTTAATATCGTTTTCGGCGGAACAGTTTTTGGATCCCAGAAATGAGGATTGGACCTCATTTCTTTTCTTTTCTCTTTTCTTTTTCCCTTTTCCTTTTTCTTTTTCTTCTTTTCCTTCCTTTTTCTTTCTTTTTCTTCTTCTTTTCCTCTCCGGCTCTCTCTCTTCCCGTGCTCTCCCCTTCTCTTTTCTCCTTCCCGTCGCCCCTACTTCGGCAGCCAGTGCACCGCCGTCCGGCGACTATGTTGTACACCACCCCCCACCATTCTCTTCCCCTCCCACCAAAGATCATCCCCACCAATTTTCAGAGCCATCGGACCAGCCGTTAGCCGCCACGCACGGCTTAAAGTCGCTGCCCCAGTCCTGTTTTCCACCCCTATCGCCAGTTTCTTTCTCCGCCCAGAACCACCGCTCGCCGGCAGCATGGCCTACACCACCCACCCAGTTTTCTTCCCCTCTCACCGATGAACATCCCCACCAAGTTTCACCTCCATCCGAGCCACCGTTAGCCACCACGAGCTCCTCCAAGCCGCACGGTTTTTCACCGATTCCGGTGCCGTCGCACCACCTCTGGCCACCATCTCTTCACCACTTCTTCATCTACCTCTTGCCGACCTAACCCACCCAATTTCGGCCCTGATCCGTTGCCGGAGCAGCTCCCACGAGCTCAACTCCATTCAGCCCCTTTAAGCTCTTCCACCGCCGTTTCCACCGCCACCCACGGCCAAAGCTCACTTCCTTTAGCTTCATAAACATCTCAAGACCATTCCCTATCAATTTCGTGCCTTGGTTTGTCCCCGTTCGAAAGTGGGTAATTTATTACCCATGACCACAGTGTGAAATACACTGTTACGTTGCTTTTCCTCCGCAGTTTGCAACGCCGCGAGCTTTCAAAAAATACCGTATAGTGCTGTAAGTATTTTCCAAACTCTACTTTTAGATTTAAATATATTTTTCTCTTATAATTAATTATTGAACTGGTTGGTTGATTCCGGACTGAGTCCGAGGAGTTCGGGGGTCGGATGGATTGAGGACGGAGTTGTTTGGTTGATGTTGATATTTGTTTGAGATTTTTGTGCCTTGATGTTTGCATTGTATAGTGCTCACATTTTCATGTTTAAAAAGGAAAAACTGAGTTTTCGTGTAATTGCATGCATGTACATGTGTTTGTGAATGAAAACTGGGCTTGTAAGCGAGAACTGATTTATGGTATATGTGAACGATTGGATGGACTGGTTTGAGTCAAAGGCACGCTTAGGGATGGTGGTAAGCAGGGATGGTGGTAGAGTCCCGCCTGCGATTCCCGCCTACGGTGCATGACGCGTAGGGATGGTGGTAAGCAGGGATGGTGGTAGAGTCCCGCCTGTGATTCCCGCCTACGATGCACGTGTAGGGATGGTGGTAAGCAGGGATGGTGGTAGAGTTCCGCCTACGATTCCCGCCTACAGTGCTCTGATGTTTTGGTTAATGGGCCATTTTCTAGGAAAATGGCGAGACTGGTCTTTGGGTCATTATCTGGGATAATGGCGAGGATATGATTAAAGGAATGCTTTTGGGCCAAATGGGATTTTTGGCGTGCATGGAAAAATATGGTTTTACGGGTTTGTGCATTGGCATTCTCTCATGCATATTGTTTGAGTTTTAATATATTTTTATCTAGTGGTGTTTGGATTTTACTTACCTGCGGCACCATTTTTGGTACCGTAGATTTTGGTGCAGGGATCGAGGAGGAGGAAGAGGCTGAGCCCGAGGATGCGGCTCCACCGGAGTTTTGAGTTGGAGTCTATGCTTTGGAGTTGGCCTTGAAACAATATTTGTATTTGTAATATTTTATTTTGTATGATTTAAACAGCTTTGTATTAAACTATGAAAAATTCTTGTACTTAGTTATATGTCTTTACTATCCGCTGCGTGTCTCTTCGTGCACTTATGTTGCTTACACACACTTGGCACTCGTCGATAGGATGGGGACCCGTGTTGTCACCATTCGGACGTCTCGATTTCCCCGTGTCCGTGCGGGGGGATTTGGGGGCGTCACATTTGCCACTATAACTCTTTTTAAATTAAGAATCACGTTTTATTTTATAAATATGGAGTTTTTTGTATCATGGCATGGAAGGAAAAAGTTTTAAACGAACGGTAATTATTGTTGTCTTTCTTAAAATCATTTTCTAAAGATCACACCATGAGGACAGACATTACACGAGTGATGATTGGAGATCTAGGAGGAACGAGAATGGGGGAATATGGATGAGTTCATGAGGAAGATTATGGGGAAAGGGAAGGCATAGTGATGTGAGAGGTAGGAGATGGGGAAAGGGATGGGTTTGAGAGAGGGGATAATTGATGAAGTGTTAAAACTATATGATTACGTTACTTAAATGAATAAATTGTTTAACCAAAAATGATTTAGATACTGAATTATGAAGTAAATTATGATACTTAAGTCAATTGATAAATTCTGATATTTTTATGCTTAAAAAGATTTATAATGTAGTGATTTCACATCAAAATATATACTCTAATTTTACACCTCTCATGTCTTATTTATATGTTGTAAGGTACTATTAAAAAAAAAACACATGAGCTGCAAATGAGGAATTCTTAAAAGGCTGGGTGGAGATTTATTTTAATTGATAGCAGAGCACGGCATCTAAAAGAAAAATTAAAATAAAATAAAAAGGAAACCAGCAACAAGAACACGTTTTACGTGCTACAGACTAGAACTAAAAGACAAAAAAACACATAGCACGCCAGGTGCTGCAGCTGGGAAGTGCAGGCGTGAAGGAGGGGCAAAACCGAGTGGAGCAAGCGTGAAGGAGGGATTTGTCTTCGTTTAGCTTTTTTCGGAAGGAGACTTTTTTTTCTTTTCAGTTTTTTTTTCCTGAGTTTTAACATTTGGGATGGCGGCTTGGTTTGGATTTTTCTTCTTCTTGGTTTTTCCTTTTTCTGGAGGTTTTTGTTTTACCGGTAGTTGTTCTTCATCATTTTCTTTGTTTTCCGTAGTTTTTGTTATTGTGGGTCCCTCCATGTGAGGGAAAATTATTAAGATGGCATATTTGTAATTTTTGCTTCCTTTACATGAATTAATAGAAGGGAGTGTCGGCAAATGAGAGTGTGTGTGAGTGGCAGAAAAAGAAAAAAAAAAAAAAAGAAAGAAGAGAAGAGAGAGAGACGGAGAGAAAAGAGGGAAGTGTACGAAGAATTTATTTTCTTCACACTTTTACTAGATTCTTTGAGAGATCATTCGTGGTCTGATTTGGATGAAATTTCAGTATGTTGCTCGTGATGTCGACAGCTTCAGTTTGACTAGTTTCGATCGCTGGAATTCATCTTCATCCGTCCTCTACATATACTTATTTGGTGAAGTGTTTCTAATCTCTCTTGTGGTTTTTCCATCTGTATGGTGATGATTTTGTGTTGAACCAAGAATTTAAATATTTTTGATGTATTGGTAGCCTCTAGATATTGTTCTAGAGAAGACAATTTGTAATCTCATTATCATTGATAGTGGAAGTTTAACTGGACTAGGTCCCGTGGTTTTTCCCTTTGTATTGGAGGGTTTTCCATGTAAAAAATTTTGGTGTCATGCTTGTGAGTTTCTATTTACTAGATTATAAATTTAATTTACACATCGAAAGGGTAGAAAATATTCTGCTGTGATTTTTGGTGTTCACCCTAACAAAGTGGTATCAGAGCTAAGTTCATTATTTTGTTAAGTATCGGTGTGAATTAAATATGGAGGATTCATCTAGTAGTATGATCAAACTCACTTCTTCCAATTATTCAATTTGGAAGACAAGGATGGAGGATGTTTTATATTGCAAAAAGTTATTTGAGCCTATTGATTTGGCCGGTGTTAAACCAGAAAAGAAAACTGATGATGAGTGAAAGAAATTAAACAGGAAAGCTGTTGGTCATATTAGACAATGGGTTGACCAAAGTGTCTTCCATCATGTAGCCAAAGAAGTAGATGCTTACAGTCTCTGGATGAAATTAGAAAGTCTTTACGAGCGAAAGACTGCACAAAACAAAGCATTTATGATAAGAAGGCTTGTGAATTTAAAATACAGGGATGGACAGAGTGTTGCAGAGCATCTTAATAATTTTCAAGAATTATTAAATGAGTTGTCTACTATGAAACTTGTCTTGGATGATGAAGTTCAGGCTTTACTTTTGTTAAGTTCTTTGCCAGATAGTTGAGAAACTTTGGTTGTGTCCCTCAGTAATTCTGCGCCCAGTGGTGTAATGACTATGAGCATGGTGAAAGATAGCATGTTTAATGAAGAGGCAAGAAGAAAAGAGCATGGCATTCCTTCTCATTCAGAGGCACTTGTTACAGAAAAGCGAGGAAGAAGTAAAAGTAGAAAACCTCATGGTGATTATAATGGTGACAAGGCAAGAGGAAGGTCTGCTTCAAGAAAAGGAATAAAATGTTTTCACTGTGGTAAGCTTGGGCATATGAAGAAAGAGTGCAGAAAGTTTAAAAAGGAACAACTGAAAGAAAAAAATGAAGAGTTGAAAGAAGAAAAAGAAACTGCAGCAGTTGCATCTAATACTGATGTATTCATTGTTTGTGATGATGCTCATGTTAATATTGCTTGTCAGGATTCTACTTGGGTAATTGATACAGCAACTTCTTTTCATATTACTCCACGTAGAGATTTCTTCTCTTCCTATACCAGTGGTGATTATGGATGGGTTAAGATGGGAAATGAAGCAGTGTCAGATTGTGGGCATCGGAGATGTGCAATTGGAAACTAACATTGGGTGCAAATTGCTTCTCAAAGATGTCAAACATGTTCCTGATATTCGTTTTAATTTGATCTCAATTGGAAAATTGGATGATGAAGGCTACCATAATCATCTTGGAGATGGAAAGTGGAGACTTAGTAAAGGTTCTCTTGTTCTAGCAAGAGGAAGGAAGGTCAATACTCTCTACAAGACAGATGCAAGATTCATCAAGGGCGATGTTATTGCTGCTGAAAATGAAATCTCCACTGAGTTATGGCATAAAAGGCTTGGCCACATTAGTGAGAAAGGACTTCGGATTCTTGCAAAGAAACAAGTCCTACCCAATATCAAAGGTACGCAACTAATGCCATGTACTTATTGTCTTATGGGAAAGCAACGAAGAATTTCTTTTAAGAAATTTTCTCCTTCTAGAAGGAATGACATTCTTGATTTGTTTCATACTGATGTTTGCACTATGAATGCCAAAAGTCTTGGTGGTGCATTGTATTATGTCACTTTTATAGATGATCATTCTAGAAAAGTGTGGGCTTTTCCATTGAAAACTAAAGATCAGGTGCTAGATGTGTTCAAGATGCTACACATGAAAGTTGAAAGAGAAACTGGAAGGCATTTAAAATGTGTTCGGGCAGACAATGGAGGTGAGTATAGAGGACCATTTGAAGAATACTGCAGAAGTCACGGCATAAGGCTTGAGAAAACAGTTCCTAAGACACCACAGCAAAATGGTGTAGCAGAGAGAATGAACAGAACAATTTGTGAAAGGATCAGATGCATGCTCTCTCATGCAAAATTGCCTAATTCTTTTTGGGGTGAGGCAATGAGGACAGCAGTTGACTTGATCAACCTTTCTCCTTCAGTTCCTTTGGATGGTGACATTCCTGAAAAAGTTTGGACAGGAAAAGATATTTCTCTTGAGCATTTGAGGGTATTCGGCTGTAGAGCTTTTGTTCATATTCCTAAAGATGAGAGGTCTAAACTTGATAGCAAATCCAAGCAGTGTATCTTTCTGGGTTATGCACATGAGGAATTTGGTTACAGATTGTGGGATCCAGTTAAGAAGAAAATTCAGAGAAGCAGAGATGTTGTTTTCTTTGAAGATCAAACCATTGAAGATGTGAATCAAAAGAAGCATGAATTTCTAAATGAAGAACTTGTTGATATGGATTCTGTTTTTCCTTCTTCTGTGATGCATGATGAGCATGGGGAAGATGCTTTAGAAGAACAGGCTGATACTGTTGAAAGAGGTGAACCTGAAATTGATGACATGGGATCAGATCAACAAGTAGAGGGATCTCCTTCAGAACCACCTGCAGAAAATCAGTTAAGAAGATCTACCAGAGAGCATAAGCCTTCTACCAGATTTCCTGCGGCTGAGTATGTTTTACTTTCTGATGGGGGAGAGCCAGAATGTTATCAAGAAGCCATGCAACATGATCAGAAAGATGAGTGGTTGAGAGCTATGCAAGAAGAGATGAAATCATTGCATGAAAACCACACCTATAAACTGGTAGAATTACCAAAGGGTAAAAGAGCATTGAAGAATAAATGGATTTTCAGATTGAAGACTGAGCCAAATATATCACAACCAAGGTACAAGGCACGTTTGGTTGTGAAGGGATTTAGTCAGAGGAAAGGTATTGATTTTGAAGAAATTTTTTCACCTGTAGTAAAAATGTCTTCTATCAGAGTTGTTTTGGGCTTGGCTGCCAGTATGAACTTAGAAATCGAACAGCTTGATGTGAAGACTGCTTTCCTCCATGGTGATTTAGAGGAGGAAGTATATATGGAGCAACCAGAGGGGTTTGCAGCAAAGGGTAAAGATCATCTTGTGTGTCGATTGGAAAAGAGTTTATATGGACTCAAGCAGGCACCTCGACAATGGTATAAGAAGTTTGACTCTTTTATGAGTGAGCACGGGTATGATAAAACTTCTTCTGATCAATGTGTATTTTTTAAAAGGTTTTCTAAAGATGACTTTATTATTCTCTTGCTATATGTGGATGACATGTTGATTGTTGGTCGTGATTCTGGAAAAATTAATAAATTGAAAAGAGAATTGAGTAAGTCTTTTGCTATGAAAGACTTAGGCCCTGCAAGACAGATTCTTGGCATAAAGATCTCTCGTGACAGAAATAATGGCAAGTTGTGGCTATCTCAAGAGAGTTATGTCGAGAAGGTATTAAACAAGTTCAACATGGGTAAGGCAAAACCAGTGTGTTCTCCACTTGCAGGTCATTTGAAGCTAAGTTCAAAGCAGAGTCCTACAAGTGAGAAAGAAAAAGAAGAAATGCAGAATGTGCCTTATGCATCAGCTGTGGGCAGCTTAATGTATGCGATGGTGTGCACAAGACCTGATATCGCTCATGTTGTTGGAGTTGTTAGTCGATTTCTCTCTAATCCTGGCAAAGAACATTGGGCAGCTGTGAAATGGATTCTTAGATATCTCAGAGGTACTTCCAAGGTGTGTTTGTGCTTTGGAAATGGTAAGCCTATGCTTGATGGGTTTACAGATGCAGATATGGCTGGAGATATTGATTCCAGAAAGTCCACTTCTGGGTATATGATTACTTATTCAGGGGGAGCTGTGTCATGGCAATCTAAACTGCAGAAATGTGTTGCTCTATCTACTACAGAGGCTGAGTATATTGCCATAACTGAGGCTAGTAAAGAGTTGCTATGGATGAAGAAATTCTTAGAAGAATTGGGTCAGAAACAAGAGAAGTATGTTCTTTACTGTGATAGTCAGAGTGCTATCCATCTTAGCAAGAACTCAACCTTTCACTCAAGATCCAAGCATATTGATGTGAGATATCACTGGATTCGTAATGTATTGGAGATGAAGTTGTTACAAATTGAAAAAATCCATACTGATGAAAATGGATCAGATATGATGACAAAACCACTGCCTATGCAAAAACTCGAAGTATGTAGAGCAAAAGCAGGTTTGATGGAACCTCTCACATAGTCGGGAGGGGGAGATTTGTTATTGTGGGTCCCTCCATGTGAGGGAAAATTATTAAGATGGCATATTTGTAATTTTTGCTTCCTTTACATGAATTAATAGAAGGGAGTGTCGGCAAATGAGAGTGTGTGTGAGTGGCAGAAAAAGAAAAATAAAAAAGAGAAAGAAGAGAAGAGAGAGAGACGGAGAGAAAAGAGGGAAGTGTACGAAGAATTTATTTTCTTCACACTTTTACTAGATTCTTTGAGAGATCATTCGTGGTCTGATTTGGATGAAATTTCAGTATGTTGCTCGTGATGTCGACAGCTTCAGTTTGACTAGTTTCGATCGCTGGAATTCATCTTCATCCGTCCTCTACATATACTTATTTGGTGAAGTGTTTCTAATCTCTCTTGTGGTTTTTCCATCTGTATGGTGATGATTTTGTGTTGAACCAAGAATTTAAATATTCTTGATGTATTGGTAGCCTCTAGATATTGTTCTAGAGAAGACAATTTGTAATCTCATTATCATTGATAGTGAAAGTTTAACTGGACTAGGTCCCGTGGTTTTTCCCTTTGTATTGGAGGGTTTTCCACGTAAAAATTTCTGGTGTCATGCTTATGAGTTTCTACTTACTAGATTATAAATTTAATTTACACATCGAAAGGGTAGAAAATATTCTGCTGTGATTTTTGGTGTTCACCCTAACAGTTTAGTTTTCAGTTTCAGTTTTCATTGTGCACTGGAGAAATGGTGGCTTTTTTTTCCTTAGCTTTTTTTCAGTTTTAGTTGGAGTTTCGGAAACGAGGCGTCTTCTCCATTTTTTTCTCTGTTCGGCTCTCCTTCTTCTTCATTTTTAGTTTCATTTACTGTTTGGCTGAGACGGTGGACTCTCTCTCTCTTCATTTTTTTTCTTAGTTTTCGTCTCCTTTCGGTTGGACAGCGTTGGTTTCATTTATTTTTCTGCAGAGTTTTTTTTCTTTCCTTAGATTTTTCTTTCAGTTTTATTTTCGTTGGGCTCTTTTTTTTTTTAACCAAGAAGACTTTTTCTTTCTTTCAGTTTTTCTTCAGAGGCGTCTTCTTCCTCTTCAATTTTTTTTCTTCTGCAGTTTTTACTTTGGGAGCGTCGGCTTCATGCTACACTGGGTTTTCCCTTTCTTTGCTGCTGCTTCTTTTTTTCTTAGTTTAGTTTTCGTTTTGGACACAAGCGCCGGCGTTGCACTTCATTGGAGATGGCGTCCTCTTCAATTCTTTTTTATTTTTCAGTTTTCGCGTTTTAGTTTTCTTTCTGCTGACGCAACTGAGTTTTTTTATTCTTCTTGTTTTTTATTTTATTTTTTTCCTGGGGCGTTACATTGTAGCTTAATTTGATTTTTCCTGACCATTTGTCTTTAAAGCGACGTTGAGATTCTATTTGGATATTTTCTGGCTCAATTTACATTAATTTTTACTGTTAGAGATATCATGTATAGCTAATTTCTAAAGTTTAGATTGTGAAATAAGATTTGATTTATTTTAAATTTTAGTTTAATGCAATATTTTGTTGATAAGTGTTGATTTCATTATTTTACTAGTTGGATTTGAGTTGAAAATAAATTGCAGCTCTTGTTCTTAATTTGTTATTAACGTAAAGCATAACAAAAGTTTGAAAATTATCAAAACTTCTCTCAGTTGATTGTCAATGTGTGTTTGGCTAATAAAGTAAAAAATCCCTTAGAGAAATGTTGCAAAACTAAGTTTAACTTTTTATCTTCCGTTTATCAATGTTTTGATGGAATTGTTAATCGAGAAAATTATCTAGAAACCGAAACTAAGAGAGTTTCATACCCAATCCAAGTATTTGTTAATTTGTCTTTTTTATTAGAAACTCTAATTCTGGCTTTGATTAAATTTTTACAGAAATTGAATTCATACTTTTTTTTTAACTCATCTTCAATATTTTTCACATAGCATTTCACTTTTTTTAGTTTCATCTCTCATAGTCGATACATTTTTTATAATAAAAATTTTACAAATATTTTGATAACCCTTTATTCTTGTAGAATATAATTTCAGACTTATCCTTAATACAACTTGATATTTCTACACTTGAAAACATATTTAAGATTGAGTCAATAATGTTGAGCTTGGGCCTAGGCCCAAAATTAAGGATGGAAAGAGAGGAAGGGATGCTGTATATGTAGGAAGGAAAGGGTGAAGTAGGTTGGACCCATGATGTGGAAAAAGGGAACGAGGCTTCATTGAATAAAAAGTCCCTGGACACATAAAGCATATTAGTGGTTAGGTCCAAACATTTATAACCTTTGTGAGAAGGATTATAACTTAAAAACAGATAAGAGGTGGAACGGAAGAGAAGCATGGCCTAAGAGAGCAAAGCCTATTTCGACAATACGCTAATGTTTTTGTTCAACAAGTCCATTTTGTTGATGAGTATGCGGACAAGAGAAACGGTACATGATTCCAAAGTTTTTGGCAAAATGGGGTTAGAAATTTAAACTCATCACCACCATCGGTTTGAATAGTTATTAATTTTGTGTCAAATATGCGCTCAATATGTCGTAAAAAAGTAATGAAAACGTTGTAAACATCATATTTGAATTTAAGTGGAAAAAGCCTAGTATATCTGGTATATTGATCAACAAAGGACAAATAATACTTAAAACCATGACTAGTGATACAGGGAGCCAGGCCCCAAAGATCAACACACACAAGCTCAAGGGGCTTAGTTGCTTGGGCCCGATTTGAAACAAACGGATATTGGTGACTCTTAGCTAATGGACAATCAGGACGCAGGAAGCGATCTTTATTGGGAGAACTTTCAAGCCGTTTTGGTGCAAGATGCTGGAGACGAGATTCAATGAAGGATGCCCCAAGCAGTGGTGCCACTGTGCAATAGATGTTCATTCGCCAACGTGTGTGGAAGGTGATTGAGATGACGCCAGCGAGGGAAAGATGTAGAGGCCATTAGGACTGGGATCAGTGCGGAGCAGCTTCCCCATCGAAGTGTCCTTCACAGAGAAATGAGAGGCTCGAAATTTGAAGAAACAGTGATTATCAATGCAAAATTTACAGACATAAATCAAGTTTTTGGTGATTAAAGGTAAGTGCAACAGATTTCGAAGAGTAAAGGAAGAAGAAATGACGGAGTCACCAATATTCTGTATAGGCAGTGTCGAACCATCCCCCACTCGAATTTGAACACCATCAACGTAGGGTTCAGAAGATAAGTTTAGATGTTGGAGGTTATTGGTAAGGTGGTGTGTGGCGGCCGAATCAGGGTACCAATTGGCGTTGGGCTAAGTGTTTGATGTTGTGAAATTGGCCGTGAAGAAAGGAGGGGCTTCATACTAGTAAGTATGATTAAAGCAATGTCGACATTGTAGAGAGACATGCCCAGATTTGTAACAAATCTGGCAAGTGGGATGGTTTGTGGGAAAAGGTGGCTGAGTGTTTTGGGATGGACCAGACGGATATCGGCCTCCTCTGTGAGAAGTGTTGAATCTGCCTCGACCATTTCGGCCATGCCTGCCACCGCGTATGAATCCTCAACCACATTGGTCATGGCCACCAGTAGTGGTGAAGTTAACCGTGGGTTCAACAGAAAAAGAACCCCGAGCATTGTGAGAGAGACAGATCTCATGGACCAGCAGTAACTTGAAGAGTTCATGTGAGGTGATTGGTTCAACTCGAGTAGTGACTCATGAAGTAATGAAGGATTCATAAGAATGTCCAATACTAGTGAGCAACTATGTGACAAATTCCTAATTAGGCAATGGGTTACCAGTGGCTACTAAGGTGTCAACTAGAGACCTAACTTTGCCAAAATAGGAGGTAATGGATTGATCTCCTCTAGCAAGATTGGCAAGTTGAAACCGAACTTGGAATTGTTTGGCTTGAGAGTAAGAGGTGAAAATTGAGGTGAGGGAAGTTCGTAGATCTCGAGAAGAAGAGGTAGATAGAACATGCCCGACTACTTATGTCAGATTCAGCGGAAATGGAGCTGAACCAAATGTGAGCTCAGCGGAAAAGAAGGAAAACAGAGCAAAAGAAAGGAAAGACGTTTGGGGCTGAGTGTGCAGAAAACAATTCTGTTGTATTTCACGTGTTTACTGTGTTGTACAGTAAAAGAATATATCGAAGAAAAAGCCTAGTGCTCTATAAGGTAAAAGACTAATCGATCCTGAAAAGCTGTACAAATATCAATATATATGCCAGTGAGGTGGCAGAGAAATGTTATAACGTAATAACTTATTCTGAAGAGTTTTGCTACATACAAGTACAGTTGCGCACTAATCTGTGTACCAATACTGATTTATTCATACTTAAAATTTAAATTAACATTGTTTTCAATAAAATCTACTTTTTGACCAATCACATCACATTGATTCACAGATTAGTACACAATTGTGATTGCAACTATATTTTTCCTACTATGAAAGAGAGGAAAACAGGATACTAAGCACAAGCTGGTCAGTTCTTTTCCATGAGGAAAATTCTGGGTTTGTTGTTTGGTCGGGGAGAAGTTCAAGAGGACTAGCAAGAGACCCATCAACGTACTGATACAAGTCTTGCTCACATAAATAGGCAATGATTTGAAATTTCCATGAAGGATAGTTTTCTGTGGTGAGTCTGGTAGTGACAATATGCGAGAAAGAGGAAGCAATGGAGGGGCTGGGTGAGGGAGGGACTGGGGAAGATGCAAGAGAGAAGGCCATGGATCTGAGACTAGTGGTCGTTTTGCTCTAATACCCTATTAGAGTTTACACATTGCCTGAAATCCTCCACACTTTTCATTATAAATTCAAGTGTCTTTATACACTAATATATACAGGAGAATATCGAATCAAAAAGGGAATCAAAGTAGTTACAAAGCACTACAGGAAATAACAGAAAAATCCCCTACGGTGGTTCTAATATTTTGCTATTCTGTACATGTGATCTAACATTATCAACTATGCTAATAAACTCGACTCGTATGACTCAATATGTAAGTCAAGCTCGCTCTATCATTCGAATTTGTGTCAAGTCATTATATTCGTTTTAGGTCATTTCGACTCATGTCGGGTCAACTTCCTTTCATACACATTTTTTAGTGGATCCTCTTCAATTACATGAGATTATTATTATATTTATAATGAATTCCTGGCTACTTGATGTTTAAGAATACTAGATGCAGACATGCTAAGCACCAGTTGAAGTTATTTAAGTGAAAGATAAAATATTAATTATTTTAACCTGCCTCGAGCTCTTCTTTAAGAGAGTATCAACGCGAAATCTTGATTTTCAAATTTTGATGTTCTTTCCATTAAGAGAGAGAGACTAAGAGCAATTTATATAGCATGTCAAAATAACACTTTCTCCGATACTGGGTCAATGGTTAGGCCAGTAATTAAGCCAGTTGCTCCTCGTGGCTCACAACATGGCAGCCTCATGCAAGGGAGGTAGCAACTAGCAAATCTCTTCCTCCTCGTGGCTCGCGGCATGGCAGCCGCATGCAAGGCGCGGGGGACATGCCCCTGCCTCGCTCATGGCAACCTGAGGGATGCATTGGATTTTTTAAAGAAAAGGTTATTAATTGGTTTTAGAAATTTTATGTTCGAAATGAGAGGTTTTTAAAAGAGTCGTCAATTTTTGGCTGTAGACGTACAACTCAAAACAAACACAACTATAGTCCCTTAATTAGATATTTAATATATATGTGAATTTGGCGTTGCATATCTTTAATTTAGAATGGTTCTTAGAGTATTTAGAGCTTATAGTTATTGACTTGGAGACTCTTGAAAAAGTTCAAGAAATATTTGGAAGTTTGGGGTTCTTCAATTAGTTAGTTGTAGTTCAAGATCAAGGAAAAGATCATACTTTCAAGTCATCCAAAAAGGAAGAGGAAGCCAAAGTAGAAGATTGAAAATTCAAGAAAAAATGGAAGGCCAAGATTAAAAACAAAAATGGAGGGACTGTTATGTGATGTATATATTTTAGTGCTTCTATTGAATATTACCACGTGAATGCATAAGAATGTGCATGCAGTAGTTGATTTATATAATACCAACTACTCATTAGAAAAACAGACATGAATGTTAAGGATTTACTACACAAGTGACTCTACATCGAACAGTCCTGAACCACACTTATATCGATCCTATGACTTGAGATATGCCAAGTTCGACAATGAGCGACGCCTTCATGTCGTGGCTTTAGTAGAGGTGCATGGCATCCATGGCAACTTTAGGGTTGCTTCCAGGGAGCAACGACCTTCTCTTACATCTATGCCAATCTAAGCAAGAAGTACTAAAAGACTAAAAGACTTGCTATGTAAGTTTCACAGATTGATTTGCTACCAATCAAAGTTAATCAAAAGTTAAGTCAAATCAAGTATTTATTCTATTGATGATCTATCGATACTCATATGAACTGCCAACTGAGTTTGTAACACACGTTATAAAATTTGTAGCAAATTTAGCATCTGAGAATTCCTATTTGTAAGCCTGCTTATTGAGACACCAAACATATCCCAGATAAGGAAGCCTCCACATCAGCTAGCGTAAAAAGATATTGGTATTAATCTTTTATGACTTGAGTGATACCACAGCAAACAATATGTTTACAACCCCAGCTTGTAATTGGAACAACAATGGAGGTGTCAATAAGACTTGAACCGAGGACCTCATGAAATAACTTGATTCTTATACACCAACATATTCAAGATGTTCCTTCTGCAACCCTTCAAGCGCTTCTTTTGTCAAGAGTTTTCATAAAGCTGTAGCTTCTTGAAGAAACCTTAAGAAGCCTTTTTTTCTTTGTACCTTCTCGCAAAAACAATATACAACAACATATTCAAGAAGCTTAGACCAGCCAAAAGCAGGAAGAAATAATCAAGATGGCCCTCATTCAAGTTATCTGGTATCCATCCAACATTCCCACCTTTGGTTGTGATGTAAGTTACAATAGTCAAAATCAAAGAGCTCAAGTAATTCCCCAACGAATTTGTCAGAAGTGACAATGCACTGCATAAACTACGCATGTTATCTGGTGCTTGTTCATAGAAGAACTCATGCTGTCCAATGAATGTAAATACCTCTGCAGCACCCAACATGAAGTATTGGGGAATTTGCCAGAATATGCTAATTGGTACTGCAACATCTTCATCAATTAAACCAAGCTCTTTAGCAAGCTGCAATCGCTTAAACTCTACCAAAGCAGCTACCAACATGCAAAGGACTGACACAAAAAGGCCAATTCCCATTCTTTGCAACTCTGAGAATCCCTTTTCCTTCCTTGTAAATTTCCTTGCAATTGAAATAATTATCCTATCATAGATTGGGACCCAAATAATAACACTGATGAGGTCAAAACTCGAGAGAGTGGCTGCAGGAATGGTGAAAGAACCTACCGTTCTATCCATCATCTTCCCTTGTTCCACAAATAATGAAGACATTTGTGCATAGACTGCAGAAAAGATAATTCCGGACGCCCAGATTGGAAACATACGAATCAAAATCTTCAATTCCTCCACCTGTGTCACAGTGCAAAGCCTCCAACGATCGGAGAAATCTCCACTTTTGAAGACAGAATCTGAGACCACAGCAGCCTTATCAAGGCACCTACAAAAAAGATGGGAGTGAAAGCTTTAACAAAGCAGAACTTGTTTTGCAGTTTAGGAGGTCCAAAAAATTAAGATATTAACTTCCATGCAAGTCGTTCAGCTTTTAGTTCAGGAAATAATAACATAAAATTCATAGCTCTCTAAGAGGAACAATAGATTGGATGCTGCAATACGGGACAAAATAAGTACATAATATACTCCTAGCATATCTCTTGTGCAAAAATCGTACCCATCCTTTTTTTCTTTTTGCAAAATTGAAAATAGCTATCATGTTTATGTAGAAGTAAACTGAATCTAGCAGCAGTTATCCATTACATTCTTGTCTGGAATGTAATAGTCATTCAAGTTAGCATTCCAAATACTAATAGCAGGAACAGTCCCTTGTGTGGGGTTTTTATTCCTGTCCAAATGAACAAGTTTTATGATGATCAATGATAACCATATTACATTTTTTTTTTTTTTTAGAATGAATAACCATATTACTTGAGCTCACTATAATGAGGAAAACGAGTACTTGAGCTCATTGCTGTGGTCCAGCTTACGACTTCCTCTACTGGTGGATCTCAAGTCTTGATTTTCATAAAGAAGACTACTGTCCTCTGGGACCACCGAATTTCGCTTATGAAATGATGCAACCAAGACCTGGGAAATTCTTGTAAGAGGACTTCCCCCTGGTCTCTGTAATCTATAGAAGGGCGTGCCTGCAACAAAGACTACAATGCCGATAACCATAACCAATGTAGGAATGGCATATCCAAGACCCCACCCTATATCTTCTTGAACCAAAACCACTAGACTACTTGATAGAAAAGCACCAATGTTATTAAAGAAGTAGAACCAGTTGAAGAAGGATCCCTTTTTTCCTCTTTCTCTAGGATCAGTATCATCAAACTGATCTGCCCCAAAAGGCCAAATACACGGTTTGATCCCACCGGTCCCAAGCGCAACAAAGTAGAGTCCAATAAAGAATATTGCATACTGAGCTGTAGTAGCTGAAGGGCATACTGTACCCACACATTCAGCAGGCTGTAATGCAGGAATTGATGCACAGAGAGTCAATGTACACAAACCCTGCGCAAAAAACAATGAACCAAGAGCTCAGAGTTACCTATTAAAACCACATGTAAATAGAGGCTACCAATGGGGACTATAAAGAAGAAACAACTGTGACAGACAGCATTGGCGTCCTAAGAGCCTTTTTTACTATCATTGTTTATTACTTCATTGAAATTTCCTTAACATTTCTAAAATGCATTGACCTAATCTAATATAGCTCAACAAAACTACATATCCAGCCATATGGTAGAATTCCCCCCAAATCTAATAGAATGCACGTTGTAGTCCAAATGATGCAATGAGAGCCATATAGTTGATTAACTAACTATATGTAAACGAAAACTAGAGCATAAGGCTATAGCTCTTCTGATTTGAAACATGTACGATGTTTGAGAGGCAATGTGCTGATCAAGTGCCTAAAATTGAAATAACTCTCTGCCTAGAAAATATATAAAGTTAATGGTAACTTAAGCATCTGCTTACAATAAGGTAAAAAGTGAAGAAAACTGCCATTGTCCAATATCTTCCCCAGTAAGTATCAGCTAAGACGCCACCAATAAGGGGTATAAAATAACAAGTGCCTTGCCAAGTGGTAACATTTCTTGCAGCAGAGACATTTCCTTCATGTAGTTTGCTTTTAAGATAGGTAACAAGATTAGAGGAAATCCCATAGAAGGCCAAACGTTCACAACCTCCAATACCTGTACTGAGTTTTACAACTGTTAAATGGCAAATAATAACAGCACAAAAATGGATAGAGAAGAATCGTTACCTAGAATGAAGGGGCATGCTTTCCACTTTCCAGTACTATTCTTCAGGACAGGCCTCCCTTTAATGTCAACTGAGCCATCGCCAGTGACCTCATCATTCTGAAGAGATATCAAATAATATAAATCACCATATGTTGTTGGGAATCTCCCCCTTACTCTTGTATTTTCAATTTTAATTTTAATGCAAATTTTCTTAAAGAAAAAAATATATGTAAATTGGTCAACTCATGCTTGGGACCAACCCTTTAATGTAGTTTCAAAGTTTATAAAAATTAAACTGATTACAGCTCCTAGAACACCCTCTACCCGGAGCAAGAGCACTAGTACAAAGATTCAGCTAAAATATAATCGTTTTGATAATTAATTTTGGCTTCTCTAAAAATTTTCAGCTTTGTTGTTCAACTGATGTCGGTTAATAATTACTCATTTGACATTATAACGACCAAAAATGGGGTTTGCGATTGAGTTTTCTTTTTTCTTTTTAGGAAAACACTGAACCTACGACCGTTACCGAATTAGTTTTACTCTGCTAGCTTTTTCTTATCTATTTTAAGTCAAAAATCAGAAGAGCCAAAGGAGAAGTGCTGTATGTACTTACACTTTTATTTACAGGACTTATTTTATTAGTTTTTTTTTTTAATTTCAAATTTCATGATTTTCAACATATCAATAACTGATATGTGGAGAAGTAAGTTTTTCTTAAATACATTTAGCATTTTCCTAAATTCCATTATAAGTTGTATATATGCCATAAAACCTATAAAAAATAAATAAATGTGTGCACTTGAGGTAGATTGGCATATCGCTTCGTGAAGTCCTTTTTTATTTTTACAAGTAAGAAGGTATTTTATTGATATTAAAATAGTCATAACCCGAATATACAGAAGTATACATAGCATTACACCTAGTAAAGAATCACTTTGAAAAATCTTTGGAAGAACTAATCGGAGGAGGTACTTTTGTAAATTATTTATGAAAAAAATCTAAATTTTTGTTAAATCACCTGTTGTCCCATGCTAGAAAATCTCTTCTTTGATAATTCGAGTTGAACCACTCTTAAATTCTATCAATTTTATGTAATTTGTGCGTTAATTTAAAATCAGATTCAACGAAGTTAAGGAAAAGTATTAATTGAATAAGAAGCATTACAACTACAAAGAGATTTCATCAAAATAAACTATTAAATTAGCATAATTTTATATGATACGTTAGATCTACTTTATAATAAAAATAGTTTTAGTTACAATCTAACGTATTACACCAAGCTAGATTTACTTTTGTGAGATCTTTTTGTGACTAAAATATTTTCTTGATAGAATAAGGGCTTGATTGGGAGGCTGGTTTGAATACCCAAACTCAAACTATCTCATTTTATCTCATCTCATATAATCATTATAATTTTCATAAATTCTCACACAAAATATAATAAACACTTCAACTTTTTCAAATTTCAAAACAAAATTAATATTAAAAAATTATTTTATAACAATATTGTATTCAACTTTTAACAAAACTTCTCATCTCATTTCATCTGAACTGTGTAACCAAACGAGACCAAATTTCATTCTCAAACATCACCTAATCACAAACACTTTTCAATTTCAAATATTCAACTTTATTATCTAATCATTACCTAAATTACAAATTTTTTGAAACTTTCAAACAAAACAAAAAAAAATAATATAAGTTTTTCAAATTTCAAAACAACAATAATATTAAAAAAATATTCTAATAATCTTTTAAATTTATAATATTTTTATTCAAATTTATCTCTCCTTTCTCAAAACTCAATAAAATATATTATCGATGTTTGAAAAGTGAGTTGAGTTGAGATGAAAGTTAAAAGTTGAATAAAATATTATTAAAATATAATTTTTTAATCTTATTTTTGTTTTGAGATTTGAAAATTTTGAATCATTTATTGTATTTTATTTGAAAATTTGAAAAAATTATAATGATTATATGATATGAGATCAACACTGAATCTAAAAAACTCCTAATTTAAAATATTTTACTATTATTCACAAATTATTTTACTACTATTTATTGAATTCTCTCGTACCACTCATACCAATTCAGTGCATACAAGAGTCCTAAGTGTGTGGTTGTGAAATTGTGTTGAATTCAATGTAAAATAATAAAATTAATATATATATATATATATATATTTGAACCAAAATTATTATTTTAAAATAGTATATGCAAATTAGAAAACCACCATAAATATCGTCCATTTTTTTAGTTCTACGGTCAAAATCAAACAGTCAAAAGTTTAAGTAGTTCCAATCCAACCAATGAGAAGAATGATGCAGGGGCCTAAATAGAATAGGGTGGTAGAGGCAAAAATCCGAGGCCGCAAATTGGAGATTTACGGCCGAGCTCAAGATGGTATAGCCCGGACGATAAAAGAAGGAAGAAAAAAAGGCACTCACTCACGCTGAAGGACTAGAACAAAAATAAAGCTTGGAAAAGAGGTTAAAGAGATCAAATAGTAGAATTACAAGATGCACAAACGGAATAAAAGGAGATGGGGAGATCAAGGGTTAGAACCTGCTGAAGAGCATCATCACCTTCCAAGAGGGTTCTCTCTTCGTCGGCGGTAGCCATCTCTCTCTCTCTCTGTGATAACCCAAAGATACGATTAATAATAGAGTATGCCAAACAGTTTAGCTGGCATGCATTATTGTCATGATCATGACAGGATCCAATTGTGTGTGGGTTGCTTGTGGTCCTTTCTCTCTTCTTCTGGGCAGCTGAATATTTTTTTAGTTCATAACTCAGCATTTCCAGCCGGATACTTGTAATATTTTTTAAAATCTAGTTAAAAATCATGAGCGGTGCTACTCTGCCGCTCAGAGTACACCGGTCATTTTCACCGCACGCATATTTTTTTTATTTTTACAAATTTTTTTAATATATTTAAATATTTTTAAAAACTTAAAAAAAATATTAATACATTTAAAATTACTTTCTTAATCCCTAAATAAATAAATAAAAATTTGTAACCAGCGATCACTTTAAAGGAAAATGGGGGAAGGGGCACTTTAGCATTTTTCAAAAATCATATTTTTTTAATATTTTTCTTAAATTTTATTATTTTTTAAAAATCTCTTAGATCTTATTTTTTAAATTGCTGGCTCAGATATTGAGAAGAGTTGAGATGGAAATTGAAAATTGAATAAAATATTATTTTTTAATATTATTATTATTTATAAATTTAAAAAAATTGAATTATTTATTATATTTTATGTTAAAAGTTAAAAAAAAATTATAATAATTAAATAAAATGAATTGAAATATATTTGATAAACAAATGCAGTCTAATTTTCAACGTTAAATAATTACATGTATCTGTCAAAAATAGTAATAGGAAGCACCTAGATTACCGAGTTTTCCTCATGTTTCGTTGGGGTCAATTTACTGCATTTAGGCTATATATGTTTGTACAAAGATGTTCTGGTCTTTATGTTAAAATTTTTCATAATTTTTTTTAAATATCATTTAAATATAATTTTTTTAATTTTAATTTTTAAAATTTTTTATCTAATCATTATAATTTTTTTAAATTTTCAAACAAAACATAAAAATAATACAATTTTTTCAAATTTTAAAACAAAAATTATATTAAAAAATTATATTCGACTAATATTTTAACTTTACAATATTTTTATTTAATTTTTTCTCTTTTTCTAAAATCTAATAAAATAATTTAACTCAAACAATTTTATTATTATTTACTAATTATTTAATTACTAATCACAAAATTTTCATCTCATCCATATTCAAACGTATCGTTAATAATTTTACAACCTCTTAAAATCCGAATTAGCTATCTGTGCAATAATAAAAATAGAATTTGACCTAAAATATTTACAAGTCTCATCTCTAGTATAGCCCTAGGCAATTTCAGAGGTGGTGGTCCTGAGTTCTTTTTCGGTAAGTTTTAGCGCTAAGCTCGTACGATGGAAGATCTGGAAGATAGATGGAACAACTACGTCTTTCGAAAGAGGAGGAGGTGGTTCTTGAGTTCCCTTTAGGGGAGGATGAGGAAGTGAAGCGAAAGGATGAACGTAGTCTTATTGGGAAAGTCTGTAGTGATCGTGTTGTTGGTAAGGACCTGATATCAAATTTTCTGGCTAAGATCTGAAGGATTAGTAAAAAAGCTGTGTTCCAAGAGATGGAGAGGAATGTTTTCGTGGTGACTTTGCAACGCATGCAGATAAAGACAGAATTCTAGATAGACGGCCATGGCTTTTTGACAATATGTTGTTTTCTCTACGTCCTTGTGATGGTGGGCTCCAATCTGCACAGATTAAATTCGAAACTGAGGCTTTCTGGTTACAAATGCATAACCTTCCTGTGGGGAAGATGACGAAGGAATTTGGGGAGCAGATTGGTGCCTCAGTTGGTAAGGTTTTAAAGGTGGGTGTGGCGGAAGATGGTGTAGGGTGGGGGAGGTTTCTTCAAGTGAAAATTGAACTGCCTCTTTTTAAACCTATTGCTCATGGAAGATTCATTAATTCCTCAGGTAGGAAGTTATGGGTGGCTTTTCAATATGAGAAACTTCCAAAGATATGCTTTAGGTGTGGATGGATTGTTCATGATAGTGATGGTTGCTCGAATGGCAGGTCAGGGTTTGGAAATGATGATCACACAGCCATGCAGTTTGGTGCATGGCTTCATGTGGAAGTTGGTGGAAGGTGCAAGTCATCTCCTCTGTCTTCGGTTAATAGCTATACTGGAACAGAGGGTACAAAAGAAGTAGGTGGCCACGAGGCGGAATGGTCGTTAGAAAATTTTGAACAAAGTGACCAACCCACAGAAGTGGAGGAGGAGCCTGTGCAGGCTAAGGTGGATGGTGGTTTTAGTAATAGCAATTTTGTAGGCATGAAACTTGGGAAAGGGCTTGTTTCAGTTTCAAAATTTGAATATGGGGGAGAGGATCAGCTACGCATAAGTGTTAAGGGCGATGGTTGTGCGAAGGTCACAGGGGGGGCTGTTGAGCGAGATTTGGATGTAGACTTTTTTCATTATCTGGATTCTATTTCTGGTAATGGAAGAGTGAAGACACAAGTGGTGGGCCTTGCTAAGCAAGTCCAAATAGTATCGAAAAAGGGAGTTAGCAACACAGACCTTAAGGGAGATAGGCCCAGTTATCCTGTATCTAAAGACCCGATTGAATTAATTGCTTCACAGTTAGTTAATTTAATACATATATACATGAAATTACATAGGTGTATGTATATATTTATCAATATATGAATGAGTTTTAATCGAGTCGAGCTAACGAGTCGACTCGAGCATAAACGAGCGAGCCTAAACGAGCCTTAGCCGAGTCGAGTCGAGTTTTGTCGGGTATGTGTCATTTACAAATCGAGCGGGTATCTGCTTTCAGAACGAGTTTTTTTTTTTTCACGAGTCGAGTTTAACCGAACGAGTACTGAGCGAGTTATCGAACAGACTGGTTCAGTTACAGCCCTAACAACCAGCTTCTCTTCCCCAAGTAAGCTCATATTTGAAACTGTTATGAGCACTTCTTTTACATATCTACTCGAGCCACATTCTAGAACTAAAGGACGATGATCAGAACAAATAGCAGCAAGTGTTTGAACCTGACAATACATGTTACTGTCTAGCCAAGTCTGATTAGCTAGAACTCTGTATAACCTTTCATTCGTATAAGAATCATTTTCATGTTGATTGCTCTATGTAAACTTCTCTCATTTCCAACCCAAATCATATAAATGTCCTTGCTCTAATACTTGTTTGAATAACTCCATTTGATTCTCACTTCTCAAGCTACCTCCCACCTTTTCATCATTGGACAATATCTCATTAAAGTCCCCAATGACACACCATCCTGAAAATTCAGGCTTAAATGACTTTAACAAATTCCAAGCTTTACTCCTTTGATTGACTTCTGGGTGACCATAAAAACAAGTAAGTGGCCACTTATTCTCCCCAAGTGCATCTGAAATAATAACATTAATATGCCTTACTGAATAATTAAGTAGCTCAACATTTAGATCATGCTTCCACATTAACATAAGACCACCACTTCTACCAACAACATCAACGCCTATACAGTTCTCGAATCTAGCTTTTGTGGCAATACATCTTGCACGTTTAACAGTTAACTTAGTTTCCATAATAAACACCACCTCGGGCACTTTGGTCTTCACTAGTGAGCAAAGACTTTGAATTGTTTGGGGTTCCGCCCCCGATAGTTCCAACTTAGGATTTTCATAATACTTGGTAGGGCTGACACTCAGCCTTCGCCAATCCAACTTGTGAAACACCATCCTTCATACTTTTCTTTGAGCTCAATATATCTGTAAGCAACTCTTCATCTTCAACAATCAATCGTTTACTAACAGACTGACAGATAGTACTTGGAGCAGACTTACCTTGAATGTGAGCCCTTATCTTCCATTTGCCTCCCCCTTTTCTGCAAACACTGAAGTTTACCACTAACATTCTGAGTTTCCTTCGGCAAGTGAGATANGAGGCTTTCTGGTTACAAATGCATAACCTTCCTGTGGGGAAGATGACGAAGGAATTTGGGGAGCAGATTGGTGCCTCAGTTGGTAAGGTTTTAAAGGTGGGTGTGGCGGAAGATGGTGTAGGGTGGGGGAGGTTTCTTCAAGTGAAAATTGAACTGCCTCTTTTTAAACCTATTGCTCATGGAAGATTCATTAATTCCTCAGGTAGGAAGTTATGGGTGGCTTTTCAATATGAGAAACTTTCAAAGATATGCTTTAGAGCATTGCCATTGCCAATTGCAAGTCTAAAACAAATAGAGTTGAGGCACGAATTGGCTGCAATGGCCTGGTCAAATTCTAAAAGTTTAACATAAACTCTACAGTATTTGTTAGCTGCTCTCCAGACTTGGCGAGACACTGTACTGAGTCAAAAGAGTATTTTATCATTTTTCATTCTACCCGCTCTCTTCCTTTTCCCTCATTTTCTCGTTTTCCCCCAACAAACAACACTCTTTTCTCTTTCTTTCTCCCGAACTGCTCGAATTCACCCTTCATCTTCAGCCTCCACCTTGAATCAAGTCCAGCGGTCGCCTTCTCCAGCAAACGCCGTCGTCTCCGAGCTGTCCAAAGTAAGTATCTCTTCCTCTCTCTTCCTCGCTCTTCTCTCCCTCTTCTCTGTTGAAGTACTCCGAACAAAACTCAGCCCTCTTCTCTCCCTCTTCTCCGATTGCCAATGAAATGTTCATGTTTTTTCATCCATTTCGTGCCCTGTTTTGCCCAGCCAGGTCGAGTTGCTCAGCATCGGCTTTTGATACCCGATTCACGCCGAAGGTTCTTCCTCCACGAATCTGCCACTACAGGTACCGTCTGTTTGGGTAAATGCATCTTGAATTTTTTTTTTTATTTTGTAGATGAAATGGTAAACGGTTGGCATTATTGTTTTTATTTTTTCCTGCATTTGGGCGAGAAATTTGTGGCTACTAAAATCTGGAAGTGGGACCCTGATGGTTTGTTTGACGTTGCTTGATCATGTTATTTGGGGTTGTTGCTTGACATTGTTGTAAATGGAGTGTTGTTTGTCTATTTTATTTTTCTTCAATGTCTTTATCAATGTCACATCTGTAGTTGGGGATTGCTATAACTGTGATTGAAATCCTATATCACCACAACAACACCACATAAAGAACACATGTATCTAACTTGCCCAGATTATCAAATAGATGTAGCAGTCTACTGGTTTTAATAGAAACATGCCATTTATGGATGCATGCATGGCTTCTAATATATATATTTCCCACAAAAAGAATATCTTAAATTTCTAATTAGTAAATTAATTGAATTTAAGGTTGGCTTGAGAAGTTCAACTATATATAACACATTGTGCTCCTTAAAAAATAGAAGGGACTTTTTCTTTGGGGTATAACTTTGCTTTCAAGCAATGCTAATTAATACTCTGCAATATGGCTCCAATGGAAGAATTAGTTCTCATTCATCATTGGATGAGAATTAAGGACGAGTCAGGATATGGAGTGAGTATGAAGCTAGGAATGCCAAGAAATCGACCATCGACCCTACTTACAACATGAATCACTTGAATACAAAACCACTTTGTTTAATTTATGCATGTTTGGATGGTAATGGCAATTAGAAAAACACCTGTAATATGCATGGTCTTAATTAATTTGTATTCTAACATTTAATAGCATGTGGGAAGCTGGTTTAGGCAGGGGTCGGACCCATGCTAAAATTACCAGAGGTCCAGAATCATATACTATTTGAGGTTGGTCTGGTGCTGGTCTGGACCACATGAATCACTTGCTCCTGAATTATTAATGCTTAGTCCTTGTTTAAGTTTGTTGGAACATTTTTCAAAGAATAATGCTAGGCCCACTGCTGGTAGCTATCGCTAGGAATTTCTTTTTCTATTTTTACTTAATAATTAAAGTAGTGTTTTTTAATGATGTTGTAAAATGGAGTGGCTGTATTGTCTTCCCCAACCCCATCTCATCACACAGCAAAATAGTGGCTGTATTGTCTTCCACAACCCCATCTCATCACACATTTAATTTAAGTTGTTATTAAATGGCTAGGTAGGGCATCCACTGAAGCCCCTCTACCTGGTATGGCCTTAATTACCAACCTTGAAGCATAGATGGTTGTTCAGTTACCTGTAGAATAAAATAAATAGATTTTCAGATGCCCGGCTGATTTTTTGAGTATTATAATTAGGTTTCTATTATTATCAACCAAAAATAAGGACTGAATGGAGTGGAAAAGTCATGATTTCTTCAAAGTCTAGAAACTCTTCAACATCTAGCATTCTCAATTAAATTGATGCACTGGTCAAGCAGTTCAACACATTGACCATATGTATTTATCTACAGCTTTCAGATTTTCAACCACTTGCAAAGAAACTCTCTCTCTCTCTCTCTCACACACACACACATTTATTTCTTTACAAGTTAAGTATGTATGTGATGGCTATGTATTTGCCAAATGAAATTACAAGTTGGGTTTTGCATGAGTATATGAGTTCTGTACTATATTCTGAAGTATATGAGTTCTGTAGTTACTTATAAAAAATAAAAAATGAGGTATGTACTATACTGGACAGTCTACTATAATTATGTTTCTGAAATATTGTTTGGATATTGGGAAACTGGACAGGTTTTTTTTTTTCTTTTGTAAACCTGATAACTGATTCATAGCTTCTTTTGGCATATTGTTTGTCTCAGTTGTAGCTATTGTGCTGACTTAAGTGATTTTTGCTGATGAACACAGTAGCTCTTTCTTTAGAATAGGATCTGCCCGATTCAAATTTTTTTAATAGTATTGAAAGGTATTTTCAGAATTTTGTGCTAGGAATGCAGCAGTATCTAACTTAAAATACATACTAGAAGAAGGGAATTAATACATTTAGTATTACCCATTAAGTACAATTACTTGTTTTGGGGTGATATTATGACTCATTAGAACATTCATTCCAAACCACAAACAGATCTTATGCACCCAACCAAAGGAAACCGTACATGATGTAGTTTTTAAATGAGGCAACATTGTAGTTCTTATTCCATTCCCTCCCATGGGCCATTCCTCCCAATTTCTGAGGAAATAAAAAAGTGAGAACATGGAGGAAAATAGAGGGAATGGGTGTACCCTTCTACCCATTCCAGTCCTTCATTAACCTTTTGAATGAGAGAATGCCTTTTCCACTCATTGCTAATTAACTTAAAAATAAATGAAAGTTAATTAAATATTCTAAAAAACAATATAAATAGCTGTCCGAAAGTTACTATTTTTACAATATAATATAAGTTTAAAAGATTCACATTTAAATAGCTGCCCAAAAGTTTAAATGTAAAATCTGATATATGGATGTAGCAGTTTCTAGACTTCATCTGGTTTGTGAAATGCAACGGGTTATGTTGTGGGGGCTTTTAGTATATTGAAGTCCATGCCTTTTCTTTTAGTATATTGATCTCCATGTAGGCTGTTCTCCTTTGGTTCTACAAAATGTGTTGAGATAAAATGATATTTCCCTGAGATTGACATTATGATATTGAGATGCTTTATAATTCTCAGTATCTTGATGCTGAGGATTTAATATTGGACTTGACTATTGGGCAACTTCTCTGACTCCTTGAAATATTAATATTTTTCAAGAATGGACACACATTTTTATGATGACCCCTTCTTCACCATTCTATTGCAAAGTGGAGGATGAGGTTATAATAGCACCCCAACGCAACATGATAATGTTGTTGTCCAAGCAACTCCAAATGACGGTGAAAAGAGGCATCTTTCAAAAAAAGTTTAACATGGTTCATCTTTCACCGTTGAAGAGGATAACCTCCTCGTCTCAGCTTGGCTCAATATTAGCATCGATACGATAAGGGATACTGATCAAAAGTCCACGCAAATGTGGGAAAGAATTACCACATTTTATCATTAATATAAAAAACCGAACATTGCCAATCGGTCGGAAGGCTCATTGATGAATTAGTGGTCCATGATTCAAAAATGGACAAATAAATTTTGTGCATATATAGCACAGGTAGAGTCATTACACCCAAGTGGTGCAACGGAGTAAGACAAGGTATGTACCCTAAAACCTTTTTGAATTATTAATATATAATGAACCTATTTATGAACTAAGTAATATTTCTTTCACCTTGGTAGATTGAGAAGGCGAAGGTGTTGTACAAAGAGTTGGTAGGGAGCAATTTCACAATGGAGCACTGTTGGTGTCTTCTGAGACACCAACCAAAATGACAGCAACACATCTCCACCCTTGGTAAGAAGAGAAGGTCACCTGAAAAAGTGTCCAATGTTATTAATGTTGACCAAGTTGAGGAGGGCATAGAGGTTTTTGCTAAGAGACCTCCAGGCAAAAAAGCTGAGAAAGAAAGGGAGAGGAAGCGGAAGTCCATGGAAGGCAATGATGGTGAGATCAAGACCGCATTGGCTAAAATGACCGAGAATCGAGCGACAACCATGGAAGAGCGTAGAAATGCGACCCTGAAGGCATCCCTAGAAAGATCAGCAAAATTTGAACTAAAAAAAAAAAAGAAATTCAAGGCAAAGATGATGTTGCTAGATCTAAGTGGCCTGAATGCCATGCAACAAGAATACTTTGGCTATATTCAACAGAAAATTTTTGAGGAATGGAGGAAGGATATCGGGGGGGACATCTACATCTCCTTCGACACCTTATGAACTTCTCTAACTCTAATGTTGGTAGTAATGATGTAGTTTTGAATTATTAGTGGGCTGCCCAGCCACTTCGGTTAATAGCTATACTGGAACAGAGGGTACAAAAGAAGGAGGTGGCCGCGAGGCGGAAGGGTCGTTAGAAAATTTTGAACAAGGTGACCAACCCAGAAGTGGAGGAGGAGGAGCCTGTGCAGGCTAAGGTGGATGGTGGTTTTAGTAATAGCAATATTGTAGGCATGAAACTTGGGAAGGGGCTTGTTTCAGTTTCAAAATTTGAATATGGGGGAGAGGATCAGCAACGGATAAGTGTTAAGGGCGATGGTTGTGCGAAGGTCACGGGGGGCTGTTGAGCGAGATTTGGATGTAGACTCTCCTCATTATCTGGATTCTATTTCTAGTAATGGAAGAGTGAAGACACAAGTGGTGGGCCTTGATGGGCTTTTGGGCCCTGCTAAGCAAGTCCAAATAATATCGAAAAAGGAAGTTAGCAACACAGACCTTAAGGGATAGGCCCAGTTATCCTGTATCTAAAGACCCGATGGAATTAATTGCTTCACAGTTAGTTAATTTATCTTAGTTGCCGAAGGAAACTCAGAATGTTAGTGGTAAACTTCAGTGTTTGCAGAAAGGGGGAGGCAAATGGAAGAGAAGGGCTCACATTCAAGGTAAGTCTGCTCCAAGTACTATCTGTCAGTCTGTTAGTAAACGATTGATTGTTGAAGATGAAGAGTTGCTTACAAATATATTGAGCTCAAAGAAAAGTAGGAAGGATGGTGTTTCACAAGTTGGATTGGCGAAGGCTGAGTGTCAGCCCTACCAAGTATTATGAAAATCCTAAGTTGGAACTATCGGGGGCGGGGAACCCCAAACAATTCAAAGTCTTTGCTCACTAGTGAAGACCAAAGTGCCCGAGGTGGTGTTTATTATGGAAACTAAGTTAACTGTTAAACGTGCAAGATGTATTGCCACAAAAGCTAGATTCGAGAACTGTATAGGCGTTGATGTTGTTGGTAGAAGTGGTGGTCTTATGTTAATGTGGAAGCATGATCTAAATGTTGAGCTACTTAATTATTCAGTAAGGCATATTAATGTTATTATTTCAGATGCACTTGGGGAGAATAAGTGGCCACTTACTTGTTTTTATGGTCACCCAGAAGTCAATCAAAGGAGTAAAGCTTGGAATTTGTTAAAGTCATTTAAGCCTGAATTTTCAGGATGGTGTGTCATTGGGGACTTTAATGAGATATTGTCCAATGATGAAAAGGTGGGAGGTAGCTTGAGAAGTGAGAATCAAATGGAGTTATTCAAACAAGTATTAGAGCAAGGACATTTATATGATTTGGGTTGGAAATGAGAGAAGTTTACATAGAGCAATCAACATGAAAATGATTCTTATACGAATGAAAGGTTATACAGAGTTCTAGCTAATCAGACTTGGCTAGACAGTAACATGTATTGTCAGGTTCAAACACTTGCTGCTATTTGTTCTGATCATCGTCCTTTAGTTCTAGAATGTGGCTCGAGTAGATATGTAAGAGAAGTGCTCATAACAGTTTCAAATATGAGCTTACTTGGGGAAGAGAAGCTGGTTGTTAGGGCTGTAATGAACCAGTTTGTTCGATACCTCGCTCGGTACTCGTTCGATTAAACTTGATCAACTCACTCTGAAAAAAAAAACTCGTTCGTAAAATCAGATACCCGCTCGATTTGTAAAGACACATACCCGACAAAACTCGACTCGACTCGGCTAAGGCTCGTTTATGCTCGAGTCGACTCATTAGCTCAACTTGATTAAAACCCATTCAAATATTGATAAATATATACATACACCTATGTATATATATATCATGTATATATGTATTAGCTAATAATATAAGCAATACCACTTTTATAATTAAATATATAATATGTATCTAATTACTTATGTCTATATAGTGAATATACTTCATAGGTATATTTTATAATTTGTATAATAATTAGTGATAAAATTTAATAATTTCATATACTAGTATGTGGGAACCATATATGAAATAGATATATGCTATCATATTAAGTGTATGTATTAATAATATATGTAGGCATATAATATATTGTTATTTTGGATAAATATTAACTAGTTAGATATTAATTATTTATAAATTTTTTAAAATTTTATAATTTAATAGAAGTTCTACTTGTTAGTTGTATAAATTCAATATTAATTCTTTTATTTTTTATTTATTTAATTTATTAATTATTAAATCTTATTAAAAAAAACAATTCAAGCTCGAGCTCGAACTCATATGTGGGACGAACTCGAGCTCGAGCTCAAGTTTAGAGTTTAGCTTATCGAGTCAAGCTCAAATAAAGAATAAAAACAAATCTCGAACTTGAGTATTTTGAGTCGAGCCGAGCTCGACAAGCTAAAGACCGGCTCGGCTCGGCTCGATTACAGACCTACTGGTTGTAGTCAAGTAGTAGAATCAAAATGGCAAAGAGTATCTACTGATGTGAATATGTTAGAATCAGTTCAGGCAAAACTTGAGAAATGTAGTAAGGGTCTTAAAAGAGTTCTATGCCTGCTCAGAAACAACTTCAGAAGGAGATTGGGTTCTTATTGAATCAAGAGGATATTAAATGGAAGCAAATGGCTAAAAGACATTGGCTTGAGAAGGGTGATAGAAATACTAAGTTTTACCATGCCTGTGTCAATCAGATGAGGAAGAAAAATACTAAAAAAAAAATAATGAGTGCTAATGGGGTGATGATGACAGATCCTGGAGACATAAAGCATGGCTTCTGGCAGCATTTTTCTTAGGTATTCCTTTCTACTCATCCTTCTAAAGAGTGCATCATGCAATGTTTAGCTGGGGTGGATACTAGAATTTTTGAAGATATGAGATCAGATCTGGAAAGGGATTTTTCTGATGAAGATGTTTTGTTTGCTTTAAAACAATGTCTCCTTTCAAAGCCCCAGGACCAGATGGTTTTAGTGCTGGCTTCTTTTTAGACCATTGGGAGATAGTGGGAAGGGATGTTTCTAAAGCTGTTTTGGGTTTCTTAAGAGATGGGATTATGCCTTCAGGACTGAATCATACCCTTATTGCTTTGGTTCCTAAAGTAAATTCTCATGTTTCCATGCATGAATTTCGACCAATTAGCTTATGCAATGTGGTGTATAGGTTAATTTCGAAAGTCATGGTTAACAGAATGAAAATGGTGTTATCTAAGATTATTTCATGGAACCAAAGTGCATTTATTCATGGTAGGCTTATTACAAATAATATAATGGTGGCCTATGAACTCTTACATACCATGCAGTGTAGACAAAAAAGCAATGTGGGAAGTATGGCTATTAAGTTGGATATCTCTAAAGCATATGATAGGATTGAGTTGGATTTTTTGGAAGCCATGATGTTAAAGGTGGGGTTTTGATGTGAACCCCAATCGATTTGCTTTGAGACCCAACAACAATACTGGAAAAACAACCCCAAGAAAGCCAAACTCAGATCTATGGATGGAGAATTTAGACCCGATGAGACCCCGTTCCAAGAACCTAGATTATATTAAAATCTAGATCCGTTGAAGAATCCATCTCAAGAACCCAAATTACAAAGGAGGAACGCCACAAAGGTTTTGATTTACCTTTGATAAGTTCAAAAGTTCAAAAAGAACAAGAGGAGATAACTCAAACTCTCAAAGAAATTCCATATAGTCTGCCTCTCAAATGAGGCTATAAGTTGTTTAAATAGACAACCCCCAAAAACCCTAATGAAAGCTCGGGTACTGTAGCGTGAACAGTGTCGTACACCGCGCTACAGTAACTTCTAAAACCGCAGAGAAGTAAGCAGCTTGCTGAATGAGGAGTTTGGTTATGGGAAGTGGTTGATCATGAAGCACTAGTTTCACAATCTTATATTTTTTACGTAATTTATGCTAGTGTTAGTTTGTTATAGACTTATAGTGCACTGTACATCAGTGCTTTTGATGTAAATTATTAAATATGACTTCTAATATTTGATAGTTCTTTTTTTTAGAACTTTTTAATTTTTAGTTTTTAAATATGCTTGCAGGTCTGAATTTTTTAAATATGCTTGCAAGTTGCAGGTCTGAATTTTTTAATTATGTTTGCAGATTGCTTGGGAATGGATTTTTATTTTTCTGCCCTTATAGAATGCAGATTTTAATTTCATGATGTACCATGTATGTAAAGTAATGTAAAGTAATGCAGATTTTAATTTTAGAATGCAGAATGCAGATTTTTTTTTTTTTAGAAGACCTTTATTTCATTTTTTAGATATATGATAAATATTAAATAGTATATAGTTATACTATAATTGATTGATCTTTAAATTGTCCATTTATATTGTTGGACGTAGTCACAGACTCACAACTCACATATATAGAAATTTTTTATTTTTTTGGTAGTAAAATATTTTATTCAAATTTATTTAATATAGATAATTTTTTTTTATGGCTATTTTTATTTTTTTTCCTAAGTATATTTTATCAGAATTTCGGGCTTCAAATTAGATAAATGGTTAGTGAATTTTAAGTGTTGGGCTGAAATTGATGTAAGAAAACAATTGGGCTTATGGCCCATTTGGAGTGTTGGGCCGAAATTGATGTAAGAAAACAATTGGGCTTATGGCCCATTTGGAGTCCGGTCGGACCGATTGGACCGACCGGACCGGACCGTCCCGAATGGAACCGGACCGTCCGGTCCCATTAAGGTTCGGTCCGGTCCAGGGTAGGGAAACCCTGGACCGAATAGGTCCGGTCCGGTCCATCATACCTCCCGGGACCGGACCGAACTCCCCCCTAGTTTTTATTAATAGTTTAGAAGAAGTGGGCTTGAGGATGCTTGGCCCACATATGTCTTATTTCTAATGGACTAGGGTTTTCTTTGGGAAGGCCTTGTATTTTGGCCAAGGGTTTATTTGGAAACTTATTATTTAACTAGGGNATTATACTAATTATTAATATTTATAATTTTATACTAATACTAATATTTAATATTTATACTAAGTTACTAACTTACTAAGACTAAGACTAAATGACTAACTTTCTAAAATTCTAAATTAATAAATCACTACTAGTTATTACATGATATTTATATCTAGTTATTAGTTAAAAACTTATAGTAAATAAGTTAATAAATATTACTAATTTAATATATACTAATAGTAATAGACTAATAGACTAATAGTATTAGACTATTAGTATATAGTAAATTACTAATATATATAATAGACTAATAGTAAATTAGTAATATATATATATTAAATTAATATGTTTAAGTTATGATCTATTAGTATTTAGTACTAGACTACTAGTGTAACTAGTGTTAACTGTGTTATTAACTTATTACATATTATTAGTTATTAGTTATTAACTTATTACATCTAGACTATCTAGTTATTAGACTATAGTAAATAAGTTAATAAATATTACTAATTTACTATATATTAATAGACTAATAGTATTAGTAATTTAGTAGTATTGTATTATTAATATATATAATATATTATATATAATGGGATATTATTAGTTATATATATTAAATTAATATCTTTAAGTTATTATCTATTACTCTATCTCTATTAGTACTAGTATAATAATATATTTATTATTACACTAACTTATAAATATTAATAATTAGTATAATAAATATTAAAGTTAGATAAAAATTATAAATAATTATATACAATTATAATTAATATATAAATAATAATATATATTAATAATATATATCATTCGGTCCGGTTCGGTCCGGTCCGGGGGGAAAAACCCTTGGACCTGGACCGAACCGAATTCAATCGGTCCAGGGAATTTCGGACCGAGACCGACCGGGACTACTCCCGGTTCGGTTCGGTCCGGACCAGCCGTTACTCCCCCCTAATAAAAGCCTTTAAACAAATTGAGAGTCTTAACAACAATAGGCCCTATCTCTAAGTCATGTCTTCCATAGCTTGTATCAAATAGATCAAAACCGGTTCTTCTTCTTTCAAGCCCATCTTGAGTATTGGGCCCTTCCTAGCTTCTTCCCAAGTGGATTGCACCAATCCTTGAATTGCTTCCTTGATCTTCTTGGCTCTTGATCTTGTAATTGGCCCATTTAGAACTTGCAAAGGATCTTTAAGGATAGCTCCACATTGGTTCCCATCAGGTTTGGTGCAAAGTGGATAGGTTTGAAATGTGTCAAATTTGTTACTTATTCTGTGATAGTTAATGGAGTACTTGGTAATATTATTGTTCCATCTTGAGGCCTTAGATAAGGTTACCCCTTGTCTCCTTTTCTATTTCTCCTATGTGCTGAGTGGCTTAGCTCTTTATTTCAACAAGCTGAAAGGGGTGGTCTTATCAAGGATGTTGCTGCTCCAAGGGGTGGAATGGCCATCAATCATCTTCTTTTTGCAAATGATTGTGTCATTTTCTGTAGAGCAAAGCAAGAAGAGTGGTGCTTTGTAGAACAGATCTTATGGCTCTATGAATGTGCTTCAGATCAGACTATGAATAAGCAAAAAACTTCCATCATCTTTAGTTCAAACACAGATCCGGCAGCAAGAGAGATGATTATTGAATCTACAAATGGGGTGTTATGCGGAAATTATAATAAGTATTTAGGTCTTCCCACTATGGTAGGAAGGTCAAAATATAATACAGAAAAGTTGGGTAAAATTAGGGGAGGTAAAAAACAAAGGAGGACTTGGGTTCAGAAGCTTAATTAGTTTTAATAGAGCTCTATTGGCTAAACAAGTATGGAGATTGATTCAAGAGCCTGAGTCTTTGGTGGCACAGGTGTTTAAAGGCAAATACTTCAAAAATTGTGATATATTGGATGCTAAATCTGGTTCTTCTCCTTCACATATTTGGAGGAATATTTGGCCTTCTATTAGTTTGATCAAAGAAATAGTAGTTTGGAGGGTTGGAAATGGACACAGTATACGTGTTTGGCATGATAAATGGCTCCCAAAACCTACTACTTATAAAGTCCAAACTCCTATTAATAGGCTGTCTACAGATTCTACAGTTTCTGAGTTAATTGATATTGCTAGTGCCAGGTGGAAGACCAACTTGATAATGGAAATTTCAGTTCAAAAGAAGCTCAATTTATTTGTAGTATACCTATAAGCTCGAGGGATGTAGATGATAAATTGATTTAAGCCAAAAGTACAAAAGGTGTCTCTTCTATAAAAAGTGCTTATTTTCTAGATTGCTCATTGACAAAACAGTACGTTGGGGAGACTTCGAATGGTGAGACAGTTGATGTAATATAGAGGAAAATATGGCATTTGAAGGTTCCAGGGAAGTTTAAACAATTTCTATGGAAGACACTTAATGATATTCTTCCTACAAAACAGTTGCTAAGGAAAAAACAGATTCTGGATAATGGATTGTGTCCTATCTGTCAGCATAGTGAGGAAACTATTATACATGTTCTTTGGACTCGTCCAGCTTATATGGATGTATGGGGGGAGAAAGATAGTCTTCTAAACAAGTGGAGCTCAAATTATCCAAATTTTAGAATATTTTGGATTGATTTGTGTAACAGATTAGATTCCATGGTGTTAGATCAGGTGGCTGCTATTCTATACAAGACTTGGTCCGGAAGAAATTGTTTTGTTTTTAATAAAAAATTTATTACTCCACTTGCTTTGATTAGATCTGCTTTGAATGATATTGAAGTGTTTCAAGATGTTCATCTGTGCTGCATCACTGATGCAGAGAGTATCCATCAATAGGTTACTGATCTGTGTTGGAGTCCACCATCTGATTCCTCTTATAAGCTAAATTTTGATGCTGCATTTGATTCTGAAAAGAAGTTGATGGGTATTGGTATTGTGGTAAGAAATTGTAGGGGTGAGGCTATGATCGTGGTTACTGCTCCAAGAAGTCATGTACGTTTTGCTTATTTGGCAGAATGCTATGCTCTTTTAAGAAGCATCAAGTTGTGCAGAGAAATGAGGTTGCAGCAGGTGGTGATCGAGGGAGATGCAAAGTCAATAATTGAGGATGTTATTGGCCAGTCTACTAATAGTTCTTGGCAAGGAATTCTGATTGAAGACATTAAATATTTATTAAAGGGAATAAATGGTTGGAAGCTGAGCTTTGTTAGGAGAGGTAGCAATAAGGTTGCATATATTGCAGCTAAGTTAGGCATGTTTTCAGATTCTGAGTCAGTGTGGATTGAAGATGGTCCTCCTGAAGTTATGTCTGCTATTTTGCTTGAGTTACCATGTAATGATTGATTCTGTAATGGAATTATTTTCCTTTCAAAAAAAAAAATAGAGGTTGACCTAGTCTTTTGGCTCCGTATTCATTGGGAAGTTTGGAGATTCCGAAAGCTTCCTTGGAAAAAGGTTACTCTCATTTCTTCTGTTAGAGCATCTCCATCCAGTTTTACATTCTTATCCCTATAATTTAATTCAAATACTCATTTCCTCAAATTTATCCCTAAAATTTGTTTATCTTCTAAAAACCTCATACATCTCATTCCCCATCTCTATCTTTATTCTTTTAAATAATATTTCTCTATTCTTTTTTTATTACTTTTTTCTTTCTCTTCCATTTACAATCTTAACTACTTACTCTTTTGTCTTATTATCTTTTTTTTCAAATATCACTTTCTACTAAATATTTATTGGAGATTTTGACTATCCAATACAGTATTTTTTTTTAAATTGAAATTCGTATTATAAAAATAGAAATTTTTTATTAATTAGTGCATTTTCTAACTTGATGGCAAATTTAATTAGAAGAGTACTCAATATCTCTAATGAAAAACCGAAAGGTCACGTATTGATGATAAAATTTTTTAATTTGATGAAACGGTAATATTTTCTGTCTTTTCTCCAACGGTAATATTTTTATCTTTTTTCCAACGGTAATATTTTTTGTTTTTTTTCCAACGGTAACTTTTTTTGTCTTTTCTTCAATGGTAACTTTTTTTGTCTTCTCTCAAACGGTAACATTTTTACTCCTATGTGTAACGATAACTATTTCCTTTATAAATACGCAAACTCAAGCCTCATTTCCTCTATAGAACCAAACAGAAATTGTATCCTTTGATCTCCTACTCCTTTCATCAAATGGCTCGTACTTTCTTTCGCAAATTATTGACATACGTATCCTCTGAAAATGATAGCGATGTTCAAAACATGGAGGCGGATGGACAGTCATCGAGGCGACGTGGCAATAGCCAACCTCGTAAGTTTATTCGGCGTGATCATATTCAGGGATACGAGAGCCTATTTCGTGATTACTTCGCTGAAAATCCAGTATATCCCTCAAATCTATTTTGAATGAGATTTCGAATGAGTCGTAAGTAGAGCATCCCCATCCGATTCATATTCATTAAAAAATACCAATATTAATTACAACAAACGGCTCAGAATAGTGTAAATATTGACAGCATACGTAAGTAAGGTGCCGAACATCAAATGGCTGCAAAACCCCACCCGAACCCCGATTGCCTTTTGTGAAAACTATCACAAACTGCAATATGGCCATTCAGATGAGGATTACCCCACCATATCGATGGGTCCCTATTAACACTAGTGAATTAACCCCTATAACACTATCATCATAGCCTATTAACAACTTCCCTCGCCCGAGTCTATATGAAACACTGCAAATGATATGCAAAATGGAACAAAGTATCACACATTTATTCGGTCATGCCACTGAATTATATTAAAGCTAGCAAACCAAATAATTAAATAGTCAAAGTCTTTCTAACAGTCCCAACCAGAATTCAGTGAAAAAACCCCCTAAAAATACATCACAATAATAGGCAACAGCTTCAAGAAGGGTCTCCAAGTGTATATTGAAGTGGGAAAATACATAAAACAAGTGTAGAGCAAGTGTTCGGCCTAAACCAAGTCTGAAAAGTGTAGATTTATTTGTCAAAACAGAAACAAGTGTAGATCCATTAATGTAATTGACTCAAGTCCCAAAAGAATGCTAAGTTCAAACATATATGATCAAGATTTGCACAAAACAACATGGCATGGGAAATAAGTCATCAACCCATAAATAAGTCTAGAAAACAAGTAAGAAGAAGTTGAACATCAATAACAAAACAGGCCAAAAATAACAATGTAAAAGAATCATCATGATATTAAAATGGAAATCCAATCATAGAACTGGGTTAGAGGCCGGAAATGTGAAAAGGTGAAGCCAATTAGAGATGATCAATAAGAATAAGGAACCGAATCTGGTATGCATGTTTTTTCCCCAGAAAATGAGCTGGCCTTTTTTATTATAGCTCACAATCTCTATTGAATAATCAATAATGCATTTGAATATGGAATTGAATATCATAGACTCCAAAAGATGAAGCAGCAAACAGAAGAATAACCAAATTGGATATACATGATTTCCCAACGCAAATTATATATTTAAAACAAAAGAAACCCAAGTGAACTACAATAGGTTTTGGAAAAAATTCATGCAACCAAGAAGTACAAAAGAAACCAAGAACTAGATTTGAAACTTTCATCAAATGCATGAAACTAATAAGACCGAAAGAAACCCAAGTGAACTACAATAGGTTTTGGAAAAATTTCATGCAACCAAGAAGTGCAAAAGAAACCAAGAACTAGATTTGAAACCAAATCAAATGCATGAAACCAATAAGACCAAAAGAAACCAAGAACTAGTAATGAAACCAAATCAAATTCATGAACCCAAGAAGTACAAATGAAACCAAGAACTACAAAACCAATTCTGGAAAATTTCATGAAACCAAGAACTAACCAAGAAACCAAGAAGTACAAAAGAAACCAAGAACTAGTAATGAAACACTATCATCAAATTCATGAACCCAAGAAATACAAATGAAACCAAGAACTAAAAATAATATTCTGAAATATTTCATGAAACCAAGAACTACAAAAGATTCCAAATCAAATTCATGAAACCAAGAACTACAAAGAAACCAAGAACAATTGGTTCTGAAACCAAGAACAATTCCATGAAACCAAGAACAATTCCATGAAACCAAGACCTACAAAAGAAACCAATGTTACCAAAAAAAACAGAAACAAGATCTAAAATGAAAAGCAACCAAATAAGTGTAATTAAGAATCTTCAACCAAAGGTCCAGAATACTCAAAAAATGAAGAGGTCCAACCAGGTTTAGTTTACACAATCAACCAAAACAATCGGCCAACAGATGCATAATATGTTCGATCATCACAGATTCAAGAAAGTATGGCACACATCCAAGCAGTTACAAAGTGAAAGAGATTACTGGAAAAAAGCCAACAGAAAGCACCAAACTTCACGTCCCCCTTCCATTGAGGTTAAGCCATGGAAGAAAGCCAACATAATCACAGAGTCTCGGTAACACACAGAGAGAGAGAGCAATGGACAAAATCATTGACAATAATCATCAAATGGTTTGCCCCCAACACCATCATCATACGAATGGGAAGAGATGCAAGAAATAAAAACCCCAGCATTACTGTAAATGTCATCAATAAAAACAAGCTGTGCTTCAATTACCCAGATTATTTCATCATCAACTCATAAATACCAAAAATTGTCCCGCATACCTTCCCGAATTTGGAGGTCTCACAGAGAGATCATGGCGTCGGGAGGAAGAAAACTGGGAAGAGAGAAACAGAGAAGGAGAGAGAGGGGGGAAGAGGAAAATAGAAACTCAAATCGGGAAGCCAAACAACCAGAGAAGAGAAAAAATTATCCATCATCACTTACCGAAATCGTATTGGCAATCGATCAGAAAATGTGGGAGGGAGGAAGCAAACGGGTTACCTAGCGAGAGAGAAGAACACGCGGGACGGAGGGCATCGAAACAGGAGCCAAATACACGATGCGGATGTACAGTGAATCAACAAAGATGGGATTTACTGTACAGGCCGGATACTCAAGCCGCAAAATGGAGATCGGGACGGGGGGGTTTTTTTGCAAAACCCTAATTTCATCCCTAAATTATAGGGAAAATGACAATATGCAGACCCGGTTGGGGATGCTCTTAGTGCAAAGATAGTGAGATAAGATAATTGTATATAAAAATTAAAAGTGAAATAAAATATTATTATAATATTATTTTTTAATATTATTATTTTTTAGAGTTTAAAAAATTGAATTATTTATTATATTTTATATAGAATTTTTAAAAATTATAATAATAAAATGAGATAATATAAAATATTTTCACTATCTAAACGAGCTTTAGTCCATTCACCACCATTTTAGCTATAAAAAATTATAATAAGTAGCTTTACACTATATATCTATTAAATATAAAAAAAAAAAATGAAAACATAGTGTATGGTAATACAAAAATGTTAGGTATAGTCATTTTTACGGATATTTCTTATACATTTTATTAATAATTAGTTACGTTATTTTTTTAATATAAATAATTATTTTAACTAATTACATCAATAGAATATATAAAAAAAAATACCTAAAAATGATTGTAAATATCATAAATAGTAATAACTCACCTAGTTTCCTTAGTCTCTCATTCTTTTCTCTCAACCAGCCGAAAGCCTCTCTGAACATTGTCGTTGACATGGTTGGAGGTGGCTCGAAACCTCGTCTCCAACCACCTCCCCCCCTCCCTTTCCATTCCTGTCCTGTTTTTATAGCTTTTTTCGGTTTTCCAAAGTCTAGTAGTGCCAACCGCCAATGTACTGACAACCGGCGACCTCCAGCCACCACGCGCGGGCTCATTGACTTCCCCAGCCGCCGATCTTCCTGTTCGCGGTGGGGGGCTGCGATTCCGGACTACGCATTGGCCGCGCGCACGGCTCTCACTGTGCGCTTCATCAACGCACTGCCGCTGTTTGGGACAGTTTGGTAGGACCCCATGAAGAGAGGGGCTAGCCTAGCGCTCCCATGGGCTCATGCATGCCATGGGTCAACTTGGCCCATGCCAACTATGTTATTGCTTATTATTTATTTTAATTTAATTATTTATTTTCCAATGGACCTATTAAGGGTTTTCAAGTTGTAATCCTTATAAATAAGACCCTCAGTTTTTGCATTTACATCTTTTGGCAAATTCCCTAGAGAAGGATTTTTTTTTTTAGGATATCAACAATTGGTGCTAGGCACTTGGGCTTTTTTGGTGCAATTCGTGAATTCCAAATAGAGGATCACACCTTGCAATTCGTGAATAGGTGTGATTCATTAATCTTGATCTTGCAACTTAGTGCAATTCGTGAATCCAAGTTGTTGTTATCCTTGTTTTTATCAAGTTATCAATTCATGAGGTTTATTTCAACTATTGTGCAATCCGTGAATCATTAGTTGATTTGTTACCTTTTGTTCATTCAAGTTCTTAAGTATTTTATTTTGTTTTTTAGTGTTCATCATTTTGTTCTTGGTGTTCATTCTTCCATTGCTCATTTGATCCTTTCATACCCTCATTTTCAACCACTAAAGTGTTTACTACTTTCCATAAATTCTTCCCATCATTCCATACACATCTCTTCTTGCCTTAGTTGGCAACTCTAGATACCCTTCATCTACAAACCCTAGCCGAAACCACCTATATTCCCATAAGGTAATTCCTACATTTTAGGAATCATCATCTCATCTTCCAAATCCCATCCTATTCCTTCATCTTCATCTTCGGCCAACCACTTTTCCAAATTTAAAGTCAAATTCCAATCCCAACATTTTAGGAAATCCAATCTCTAAATTCACTAAATTCCTAGAATTATTCAAGTCGACCAACACCCTCTCCACTTGCCAAAACCAAAACCCTATCTTTCCTTGATAGCTTCCTACAACTTAGGAATTCTCCCTCAATCATCTCCATCTTTTCAAATCCTACCAAATTTTTGGTTTACTGTATGCTGATTGTGAGAACTAATTTGGTTTACTGTATGCTGGTTTGGTTTACTGTATACTGCAACACTTATTGTTTTCTGTTTATTTTTTCTTGTGAATTTTTTTCAGGTCTTGTTGGTTGGGGACTTTCAGAGTTCTACACATTTCTGGTTTTTATCTTTGTAAGTATATAGTGTGTTTACTTTGTTATCTTTAATACTCTGTGTATTCTTACAGTTTGTGGGTCAAAGTGTGGACTGTGCATGAACTGTGTTTCAAAATTTACTCTTATTATAAATAAGGAAGTTTACATTTTTTTTATAGGTATAAATAAGGAAGTTTAAACACACTGTTAAACACACAGTATCTTATTTCTACTTATGTGTTCTGTTGTATTTGTTTTTTAGGATGACAAGTCATGAGAAGTATTATAATATATGTTTTTTTTTTTTTTGAAAGAGATGTATATTCCATCACCGATAAACGGACAATTACAGCTATTGACCTGAATAAACAAGTCAAATCAAACAAATACAATAGACCACACAACTCCACCTCCGCAGAGTGAAGTACAAACTCTGCGGACCCAAGGTCCCAGAGACAAACTCTACGGACTAAAAGTCCTAGAGACAGAGACTACTACTACTAATTATTAAACCTAAACACCAAAGCTACATAAAACATAAAGCAACAAAACACTGAGCACAAAATTACAAAAAAGCCCCTAGACTAAGGTAACGCGTGGGCTGGCTAGGGTTTCATCTTTACCGCACGTCGCCCCTTCTTTCTTCTTCGTTACTGTGCAACACAAACTACTGCACCGNACAATCAGCATACAGTAAACCAAAAATAAGTCATAAAGACCATTTTAAAGTGCATTGTTCTATAGAGAAGAGAGAAGAACCAAGAAATAACACACTTAAGGAAATATGTACCTCTAAAGAAAACACCAAACCAACTACACGAAACAAGCTAGCAGTAAACCACAAATGACCCATAAAGACCCTTTTAAAGTGCTCTATTCTCCTCAATCCTCCAGGATGTCCAATTCTCATTTTTGATTTTTTTATTAGCTACATTGGGTTTTGATTTTTTAATTTATTAGTTAGATTCGTTATTTTTTAATACTGAGTTTGTAAAAGTTTCTTTTTTTCATTGCTGATCAGTGATCATTTTCTAAACTGCTGGAAGCATGGCTGACATTTGGAAAGTGGCTGGAAGAGTTTGATTTATTTAATACTGATCAGTGATGTATTTTTAGTGAACTGAAAGCATGACTGACACGTTACCTGGACGCATGCACTGATGATGGACAAAGGTTATATTGATACCTGGTTACCTACACGCATGCACTGATGATGGACAAAGGCTATACACCTAGTTAACCATTTGTAAACTGTCAACGGGAAGAGTTTGATTTATTTAATACTGATCAGTGATGTATTTTTAGTGGACTGAAAGCATGGCTAACACGTTACCTGCATGCATGTACTAATGATGGATAAAGGCTAAACACCTGGCTAACCATTTGTAAACTGTCCACTGGAAGAGTTTGATTTATTTAATACTGATCAGTGATGTATTTTTAGTGGACTGAAACGGAATAGCCACTTACACGGACAATCAGCACAATAGGATTACACACGAAAACGGAATGAGAATTTTACTGTTTATTAGATATAGTAATAACTCTCAAGCTATGGCCTAACTTTCGTCTACACTTCCAACTTTGTACTTGTCAACTTTATGCCCCTTTTCAGTCCATCGCAAATTCTTTTATCTCTTCCTTCAACATCCAACAATGGGCTTATAAATAGCCCAAGGACGGAGCCCCGGTACATTCCATATCCAGCACGTATCATTCGTCCTAAAATGAGTGAGTATTAAATATGTATATTAATATAAATAAAATTTTTTATTTTTTATTTATCTTTTAATATTTTTAATTATTAAAAAAATAAAAAATATATATAAATCTATTAATAATCATTTCCTTAACTATTAAGAAAAAATAAAAATATATAAATAAACATATTTAATAAATATATTTAATATTCATACTATCATTTTCCATACACAAATCAAAGCATATTGTTTAAAAAGAACTTTCTCAAGATAGGAATTCATACTTTTAAGCAGCACTTTCTCGTGTTATTTTGTTTGTTGAATAGAAAATTTACCAACATCAGGCCCTTTACATCCTCCAATGGAAAGCAAACACATCAAGTTTCCATGGATGATAAAATAGACCCACTCACATAAGATTAAAATCCTATTAATTTTAAATAATTACCTCATTGTTTTTAAAAGAATAAAGATGTCTTTTGGACTATCGCCACCTCCGTCGGGGTAGCAGTAGACTACCCCTATCCGGTGCCTAGGTGGGATCAGATTGGTACCAAATTGACTACATGGAAGTAATTCTACAAGACAAGAACAAGAATCAATTAAAGCTTTAAAAACCAAAGTTGCATTCAATAGAAACTTGAAAAGTTCTTCCATTGAAGAAAAACAAATCTACAAGACAAATTGAGGAAAATTATAATTTTTTAGAAGTTCAAATGGTAATTGTCCAAATTGATATATAGTTGGTAATAATTGCAGATGGTTGTGTACTTTGAGGGAGTTACCCTTTATTATTTTCTTCTTTCTTTTTTCTTTTTATTTTTTCGGGAGAGAGTGGTTCTCTCATTTGAAGTCACCTCTCCCATATATTATGATTATCTTTCTGGGTGCAATCAAACCTTATAAATCTTATTTCAGAATAGAATACTTCATCACAAACCCAATAAAAAAATAAAAAATGAAGCATTGTGACTGAGGAATCAGGTGATGGATTTTGGAATTTGGTGGGGGGTGATAGTTACAAAGAAGAGAAATGATATTTACAGTCGTAAAGTGCACAAACATCATACAATTTTTTTTTAAAAAGTACTATGTCTAGAATTCTAAGTCTCATTTGAACCGATGGAAGCCCCTGTCTCAACAAGTACATGAGTTCATAGAAATAAAATTGGAGGCACGCACACTCGGACCAAAGTTTTCATGTCTAAATAAGCTTTGGGCCCCTTTCTAGTCCATGTCTGTGCTGAATACAAGCCTACCCCAGCAAGACTTTCTTTCAATAATATTCCCATCTGCAAAATTTAAGAAGAACCTAAAAAAGGCGTTTAGAAACTGCCTAAAGCTGAGGATCGAAGATAAAGAGATTGCACAGGAGTTGTCCCCCCCTCCTTTATATGTTTGATTGATGGGGGGATCGCAATCCAATAATGGGGATAGTACAAAGGGGTCTAACCCCTAACAAAACAGCTTTACACTAAACCAACTTTAGCAAGGTCAGAATGAATGAATGTATAATGTGTTTCCGACATAGCTTTTCCCATTTCTCTTCTAAATATTAGCTACATACATATCCCACAATCCATATAGTTTGTTCCAGATGCTTTTCTTCCAAAAAAAGGCATTGGAAAGATGTAGACTTCTCTCAGCATTCCAGCCTTGAGTTGAGCCAATTTCTCAAGTCTCTTTTCAAAAACGAAAGGGATATGGGGAGAGTCTGTAAGCTGGACCTTTAATAATTGAAAGTGGTTACCACCACCACCTTTTTTCCTTCATTCACTTAGCTTTTTTCTGTCATGGGTAGACACATGGGTCAATACGTCATGCATGTTAGGCATTGTCGTTTCATTCATCTTGAACATATCTTCTTCGATCGGCCAGAGATTTCTTTTGGTTGATCACTTCAAAAGAAGCATGTGGGGCGGGGGGAGGATCATGTGATCAAATTCAGTGTAATTGAGCCTAAGTTGCTTTGTTGGGTAGTCAAAATCTAAGCATGGCCATGCACCTAATTCATTTATTGACAAGTTGGTTGATTATATAGAGAAAATTGATCCTAAGGTCCTTGAGTTTGTTCCTGTTGTCGGATCAAGACTTGAATTTTTCATTTTCATCAGATGATCAGGACTTCAGTACTTTTAATTATCAAGTACGTACGAAATTAAAATTGCCTCAGTTTATTGTTGTTATTAAGGTTGCCTTAATTTTACAGTTGACCTTAATGTCAGGTGGAGCAATTTAGTTGACCACGTACGAAATATTTCACTAGTTATGAGCTAGCCTTGCCTCGTTGTCTTGTCAAATTAATTATATGCTACATAATTAGATATAAGGCTTTTTGTACTTCTTTTTCCTTCATATTTCACCGAAAAGATGAAAAAACATTATATATATATATAAATATATATGTTTCTATAAAGAAACCAAACCTGGCTGTTCCCAATTATCATCTAACAAGGTTTTTGGACAATGTTTTTACAGCAGAATATATTATCAAATGCCTTTTCTAAGCCTCCCTTTTAGAGACCAACCTTGTCATAATCAATAGACAGTGAAACAGTTAATATGGTTGTTGACACAAAATAAAATAAGAGTAATATTACACATAGTCATTTTTACTTACTTTCTGGTACTTCACTGATGTGATTGGCTTTATCAATTTTTTAATACGCAACCAATCACATTAATAGAATAGGAAAATGATTGGGTGCCGCCCCAAGTTGACCGCTCGGGTTGACCGATGGGCAAAAAAAATTTTTTTTTTTACTTAGTGATTAAGGAAGTGCTTTTAAGTTTACTGGTGTATTTTTTTTTTTACTTAATGATTAAGAAAATGATTAAAAAAATGTGAAATGAAAAATGAAAAAAAAAAAATTTGCACTGGGCGGCACGCCCAGCGGTCAAACCCAGGCGGCACCCTAGTGCCGTCCAATAGAATATGCAAAAGAATACGTAAAAGTGTTTGCATATAGAATTTTTGATAAAACAAAAGTGAGAACAAGTTCATGATATTTGCTTAATATATTTGTTAGTTTATTAATGGCAATCATTTTTTTACAACCATTATTAATTAACAAAATTATTTTCTTTTATTTTTTTTTCATTTTTTTCTCCCAATCATTTTTTGGCACTTAACATCAATAAAAAGTCATTTTCATAATTTAAATAAAATATAAAAAAAAATTTAAAAACAATATATTGTTGATATATAGTTGCCAAAAAGGGCTGTCAAATGGGCTATAATTGCCTAGTATTATTTTGTTTTAAAGTACTTTATATGGAGTTAAGTTGTGCTTGTGTAATGTTTATACCATGCACCAGCTACCATTACTGTATTGCCACCATATATAATGGTCGCAACAACCACCATTAACATATTTACGGCCATAAATAAGAGTTGAAACCACTGCTACCGCATGCCATTGCCATAGAGTTCATGGTGGAAAAAGTAAATTAATTTTTTGCAAATTAATCTTTCACGTTTTACCGACCCCATCGTTAAAATGGATGAAAATTTTATTACATGTTAGCTTTTACGCTAAGGTTAAAAAATATATACATAAATTTTAGTGTATAAATTGATATATATATATATATATAAATCATGCTTGCAGTCATAAGTATACAAGTACTACATAATCATTTTAAAAAAATTGAATAAATAAGGGTATGAAAAGAAAATTAATTTTTAATAATAGATCCCACTTTTTTTCAAAACGACGGCATGTCGTTTATACAGTACTTCACGATTATATGTAACATTAATATATATAATTTAGTGTGCATATTAAGATTTTTATTAGTTTGAGATGCAAAGTAAAAATATATATGGTAGTTTACGAGGGAAAAACGTAATTACCCATTAATGAAATAAATGTTAAATATGAGTCCATGATCAATATTAATGCATGAGGGGGATTCTGGTCACTTTATAAAAATACCCTCATTTTAAAATATGGTTAATTGTATGAGTATCATTACTCATATATAGTTGTGTTGTGAAAATGATCGTGTAAATATCATTTTAAAAACTTGATTAGCCTTTTTGATGAAGTTTGGGAGATAATAATTAATTTAGTCCATGATCTATATAGGCTTAGAATGTACGTATAACCAAAATTCCTTCCATATAACTAGTAGGTCATGGCTAGTTATGATCCTCACTTATAACTAATAATAAATCATTATTAAATTATATAGATAAGACTTGTATATGAAACTTGTGTCCTATGTTATGTCTCTTGAGGATGATTTTTGTGATCTCTTAAAATTAACATAATAATGAAACCTTGGACCCGACTTACCGTTAAAAGTGTAGTATTTTTTTGTGTTTTTTTTTATTATTTATTTTTTAACACTTTAAATATTTAAAAAAATAAAATCATTAAAAAAATATTCTTAATCACAAAGTATAAGAAAAAAAAAATGGCCAGCCATAGCTCCCAGTGGTAGCTGGCCGAGAGCAGTGGCTCTGTCNAATAATGAAACCTTGGACCCGACTTATCTTCGGCAGCAAGCTTGACTTAAAGCTAGCTAGCTGTTTGTTCCAATATATATGTCTTTGAGACATCCATCCAAGTAATACCACCTCGTAAAATTTTAGTTTAATTTTACTGTTACTAAAAAAAAACTCTTATGTTTGATCAGTTATTTGCAAAGAAATGATCATTTTTGTTGTGGTATGCATGAGTATGATTTATATATGAAGCAAAGCCGATGGACCATTAATATATGATATTGATGATCAATAGATGATCAATAAGGGTTATAATATTAGCAATTCAATTAGAAAAAGTTCAAACATGATGATAAAAAGTCATACAGAATGCCATTAATAGACACTCATGTGCTTCACATGATCGGTTCAATCAAATTGGCACATAATAGGACCTACACATCATTCATCATGTGGTGGCATATATGCTTAAATTAATATATAGCTCATGCATGTGGGGTTTTTTTCTCTAATTAATTTTCTAAGGAGGGTCCTCTCTCTCTCTCTCTCTCTCTCTCTCTATATATATATATATATATATATATGGAAGCTGTTATGGTCACCACTCTATTTTTTTGTGTTTTTTTTTATGTATTTTTTTAACACTTTCAAATATTTAAAAAAATTGATAACATCATTAAAAAATAATTCATTAATCACAAAGTATAAAAAGAAAAAATGGCCAGCGATAACTGGGAGCGGTGGCCCTATCTTTAGGAAAAATATAGTTGCAAGCACAATTGTGCACTAATCTGTGCACCAATATGATGTGATTGGTCAAAAAGTAGATTTTATTGAAAACAGTGTTAATTTAAATTTTAAGTATGAATAAATCAGTATTGGTACACAGATTAGTGCGACTGTGCTTGTATGTAGCAAAACTATTATTCTATAAATAAATACATATATATATATATAGCTAGAGGTGTGGATGAGGAAAACAATAAGCATATTTTGGTGTAGCATTAGTACTATTAATTCGGAGCTAGCTAGCTGTTGCTACATCAAATCTTCCTTTGCATGCAATATATATAAATGGTGGGTGACCGCATGCATCTAACCCAATCCATCCAAATCTATTTCTAAATGATCCCCAACGGTACCACTACTGCTTTATGAGGTTTAACTTTGATCAAAGTTACTAGTTTTTACCCCAGTTATCACTTTTCTTTTCAGTTTACATCTCCTATATATGCTGAAACCACCCCAAATTTTCGGGTAAATTTGTCTAAACTCCTATCCCTATGGATGCATAGAGTATGTAACTATCCTTTAGCTAAAATAATAAATGTAAAGGAAGTATGAAAAAAATTAAAATAAAACTAAATATAATTACAAATTGTTTATTTTTTTTTTAATTTTAGTGAGGAAATCTTATAAGGAAGTCATGTTAATGAGTAAATCGAAATATAAATAAAAATAAACTACCTATGATCTCATGTAATTAGTCTGATTTAAGAATGCATGCTTCCTTGCAAGAGTAACTTCAAGGAGTTATAGTCATTTATTTCAATGTGTATCTAACTATTTATTTACTTAACCATATGGAAAAAAGACGAGTAGTAGTTGGCATATATTGTTCATTTGACAAATTTGCAGTGTGTGGTTTCGTATCTTAATTGCCAAAATCATGTGCACGTGCGTTTAATAATTTGACAACGACTTCCCATAATTTGGGAACAGGGAAGAAGGTGAATGTTTGGACGGCTCACCCATTTGCCATACGAGTTATTTTATTCCTTGAGACTCGGGGTGAACAGGAGTTGACCAAACCGACCGTAGCTGATAGGATTTATCGCTTGATTTTGAAACGAGTAGAAACTGATGGAGAATCGGTCGGCCAATGGTCCAAATGTATAGAAACTGACATTAGTTAGTTCGATTTTAGTTTGAACTGTGTTAAAATTGGTGAAATGTATTCAAATCAATAAATAGATCAATATATTATATAATTTTTTATTATTTAAGTCGTACATAAAACAACGCCATTTAACTTAAACGACATTATTTTATAACAATCTCTTACAAAAAATAATATTTGAAACAATGTCGTTTGGCTAAATACAATAGACGATGTTGTTTTGTATTAGGGCTCTCGAGCCCCTCCTCCTTTATTTCTCCAGTGCTATTTCTCTCTTAGACTCTCTCATTTCTTAGATGTTTATCCATTCTCCCTTCGCCATCCATTCTCCCTTCGACTAGTGGGCTCAATGGTCATCTCACTCTCATCTCTTGGTTCTCCCTCCCCACCCTCTCTCTCTCTCTCAAATCTACGGCCCGTCTTCATCTTAATGTCATCGCTCTCTCCCTCCTATTAGAAAAAAGCCTAAAAAAGCCCTCTCTCATTCTCTCTCTCTCTCTCTCTCTGGGTTTAATCTCCCGCTTTCTTTCCTTATTTGCTTTTTATTCTTTTCAAATGATACATGACTCTATTGGTGCTAGGGCTCTATAGAAACCGATGGAACCGGTTGTCCCAACGTGAACCATGTGCTAGGGTCCACAATTGATCGAAATTGGTAGAGAATCGATCAGCTAGTAGTAGGAAATTGATGAAATCGATGTTGGCCGATTCGGTCCAGTTTGAATTAGGTTCAAACTGCTGAATCGGTCGATATAATATATATATACACTATATATTTAGGTAAAACGATTTTGTTTTACAAGTACTGTTTAGAAAAAGAAATTAGAATGAAATGTTAGGATTTAGGGTTTAATACCTCCCTCTCTTCTTCTTCTCCATATTCTCATCTCTCAAACATTCTCTCTTCCACTCTCATGCAACGGTGCAGAGCTCTGGCTGTTTGCTGCACATCTCTCTCTCTCACGCACACAACACCACCAATCTCTCTCTCTCTCTAAGTTTCTGCCTCATCACAATGCTAATGATCAATCGGAATCACGCCGAAACTGACGTTGCCAGTTTTCTCCGCCTTAACCATCTCATTTCGACCAATTTTAAAGATGTATAAAAGTAGTCCATCTGTCTGTTTTCACCTCTAATTGGTGCTGATGTAACATTACTAATAGTGTGATAATGAAGGAGTGATTTTGATTAAACTTGAAAGCACATGGTGTAAAAAGTTCAGATTTTATCATTTTAGGCAAACTATATAGATTATTTTAATATTTAATCTATTAAAACCTTTTAATGTCTCTTCTAAGGTTTCAATTGTCCACCAAAAGAAGAAAATTAAATAAATACTATTCTATCATGTGCTCTAATCAATTAATATTTGAAAAATCAACTTTGTCTATCCATTATTAGTTTCCAAAAAATTAGAAAGAGTTATTCTATTCTTAGAGTATACTATTCACCTTATTTAAATTGTAACATTCCAATTTTAAAATTTATTTAATAAATCACATTATATCATGTAAGCAGTATGGAATATAAAAACCTTAAAACAACAGTATTCATAAAATATAAATATGAAAAATAATAAGATGTATGGCGAAAAACTCATGATACACAAGGCTTAATTATTTGGGTGGTGTTACTCCTACTGCTGGGCTAGTACAATTTTAAGTGATTTTTTATATGTATTTTTTTAAACATTTTTAAATATTTTATTTTAAAAAAATTTATAATATTATTTAAAAACACTTCACTAATCACAAAATTAAATTAAAAAAAATTTAACGGAAGCTCCCAACAGAAAGCCGAGCATTATTATAATTATTTTGGGAATCAATAACTTGGGCAGGTAATCAGTCTCTACCTTTTGTTATTGGACCTGTCTCCCTTTTCTTTTTAACTTGATTTTGAGCCGTTGGAAAAAGATGCATCAACAAATTACGGCTTTCTGCCTCCTTTCTCCAATTGGTGGATATATCAAGCTTTTAAAAGCATCACAAATTTTAACATTTAACGGCACTACTCGCGTATTAAATTACCTTCTTTTAATTTGTAATTGAGTTTAATTCTAACTCGGACTTACCGATGAATTATATTTTGAGAAGTCTTAGATTTATAAAAGATTTCGTAAAGTTAAATTTATATATTGATGTGTCTTAATGTCATATATGAGACTGCATTTAGATATTGAGATGGCGTTAGATGATTTGAATTAATCAGTAAGTAATAACATTTTATGAATCATATTGAGATGCGTTTAAATATAAATAGGTTGAAATATATGTTTAAATATATGATATGAAAAGTTAAAAAAGTAGTGAGTTACATCAGTGATTAATTTGAGATGGGTTGATCTCGCTTTGGCAACCAGACACAACCTAAATCTACTACATAATTAAAAAAGAAAATTACAATTTGAAGTACCACATTAAATTATATTTTTTGTAAGATTATTTGTAGATCTAGCCATTTTCATATCTTTTATATTTATAAATAGCTTATTAATTTCTTGAATAAGTTTGAAGTTGTTCAAAGGCTACTTACTTTTATCAAATGTAGTCAACAGCATGTGTCCTGACTATTATTATTAATACAGATCAAGGGTTCGACCCCCTCACCCAATGTATAAAAAAAAAATATTTACCAAATATAATTATTAATATTATATCTTATGATTTCATCTACAAATTTTTACTTTTTATAAATCTCCTCATATAGTTTATATATATATATATATATGTATATATTTCATATCTTATGACTTATTCACAAATTAAATCATGAGATTGAATTGATATGATCAACAATTTCACTTTCACTTGAATTGACTACAAAGTTGATTTTGCTTTTAATAATATAAGTCTTCAGCAAATAAGTTGAGAAGTGCTACCTCTACACAAAAAATTTACAAAAGCAAACTTATAAAATAATGTGATTTGATGGCATATGTCATGCCGAGTTAGTTTGCTTTTATGATATGTAAAACTATGTAATTTAAGGTATTTTTCAGTATAATACATCGCATCAAATCATGTCAGTTTATTTTTATAAGCTTTTTATATAGACTAAATATATATTTCTCAAATAAATATTGTAAAAACACTATATATACAAGTTTTCAATTAAATTTTGTTATATCAACTATATATAAATTTTGTTCGTAGAGTTAAGACCATACCAATCATAAAAGAATTTGTGGGTAAACCTCTAAACGCATTATTTGGCTTGTAATCTGAAAATTTTTCTGTATGTATCCGATCATAATTGTAATTTTTTTTCTAATGAATGAAAGAAATTAGTTTCTCATTAAAAAAAAAACTAATGGCCTTCTCATACTTCCCTCTCTCATACTTCAACCAAGATTAAAAAAAAGAAAAAAAAAAAGAAATTAAGTAATGTAATTTGATGATTGTAGAAGCTAAAATAAAATAAAAACTGAATTTCTTTAATTAATTAATATGAACTTATTGTCTGCATGATTACAACCGTTTTGAAGTTAAATGTGGTGCTAAATTCTTTACCTACCACGGATGCAACATTTAAGTACTTGTTCTGATTTTATGGAGGGGAGGGGTACCGTAATTATTGCTTCAACCTATACAGCGCATTTCTGATTGGCAGGTGTAAGGTGGGGAATGATGAGACCCAAACATCTGATTGTAACTTCCCTGATATGACAGGCGGAGAGAGACAGATGAGTGTGTTACACCTTATGCAGACCCCGACCGTGCTTTTTTTTTTTCCAATGGCGTGGCGTAATCGCATGCTCTCGCTCCCACGTGTTCCTCATCTGCAGTGGGCCAATAAGTATCCAGTGCTTCGATTTTTTTCAAACTTCTACTCCCTCCAAAGCCTTTTTTATATTTGGCTACGTTGCCTCACCCACTTTCTCCAATTTCGTCAACCACAATCGTTAACTTGATTACGTCATTAGAGTTATGGATGGCATTCAAACTCAAGGATTATTTTCACTGCTAATGAAAAGTTTAGAATCAAAGGTTAAATTTTAATATTATTATTATTTTTAAATTTAAAAAATTAAAATTTTTTATATAAAAATTTAGAAAAATTGTAATTATGAGATGATAATTCTAAGTTTAAGATGAGAATTTTGTATGGCCAAATCAAAGCTGCGGTTTGAACAGTGAAATGATATAAGATGGTTTTAGATAAAAGTTGAATAAAATATTATTATTTTTAAAATTAAAAAAATTAAATTATTTATTATATTTTATGTGAAGATTTGAGAAAATTATAACAATAAGATGAGATGAGATAAAACTATTTCTTTATCCAGAGAGTTCTTAATTTGATAAGTCAAATCTATTTTAAAGTAAAATAATATTTTATAATTATATTATATTATGTTAATTTATAAATTTAAATTTATGCAATTTTTGTATTCATGTAAAATAATATGTCAACATAACAAGGGTAATATCGTCAACAAGCCCAAGTTTCCACGGTTTAGAATTTTAAAATAAAATATAAATTCGGTTGGTCGGGAGGACTCAAAAAATTTGAATGGCGCACAAATTAAATTAAATGAGATATGAAAAAAAAGGGTTAAAAATTAGTAGTTTGTAATTTCTGTATGCATATGCATGTGTGTTTGAAGCAAGAGGAAAAATAGAGGAAACCAGAGAGGAAAGCTGCTTCCTCTCCATACCCACACAACCACGCACCTGGGATTTTCTCTCGGTTTCCTTCCCGCATCTTTTTGGAATCCAACCGTCCCCACGTTGGAGTACCGTTACCAATCTTGAATCCTTGATTATTCTTCGTAATCGTCTGTACATTTTCAAGATTTCGCCTTGAGAACTTGTTTCGTTCCCACGTTCTTTGTCGAACTTCTTTCGAAGTTCACATTTTTTTGTGAACTTGTTTCCTTGAGTTCTGAGAAGTTCTTTCTGGATTTCTTTTTGGCTGTCGATCGGAGTTATAGTCGGCTCTTGACTGAAAATCTGAAGTGGCTTCACTTATTTTCTGAGGTAAGTAAAAGATCTGTGTAAGTTTTAGCAGAATTTCTGTTTCTTTTAGGCTCTGTTCTGTTGTAGAGAAATGACGAAAAAGAAATGAACCTCATTATCGGGGCTCTATGGCTGGTGTCTTTGTTTGTTGTGCTAGTTCTAATTATAACTCCCAGTTTGGCTGCTGAGGAAAATGAAGGAAAAGATGAGTAATTAAAAGCCCGGAATTTGCGGGCTTTTTCTTTAGTTTGACGAACTTGATTTCTTGGAGAGGCTTTTCTTTTGGTTCCTCGATAATGAACACTTAGTAACTCGAATTCTCTAGTTTTTCTTTAACTCTAAAGTTATCTTCTTTGATTTACCCACTTGTTCACAGGGGAAAAAAAATGCCAAACTGAAAAGATCCGTTTGCATAAAAGGGCATTGCCAAATAAATTTAAGTTTGATTATCAGTTCAATTGGCTAAGGAGTTCCTAGATAAGGGTCAGAATCCGATCGAGGACTCTGGGTTTTGTTCTGTTTCATTTTCTTTATGTTTTCTGATTGCATAGCCATTTCAAAGTGTATGGAATCCAGTATTTGACCGAATCCTATCGCCGGCAATTGGTATCCGTTTGAGGTAACTGATGTTTTAGCATATTTTGGGATTTAGAAAATGTCAATGGTGACTGATAAGTAAGGAACACTAGAGGTAGAGTCTGTATCTTAAATGATGGTCCCCGCCATTATGTTCATCAGATAAGTCACTCAGTGGGACCTTGTTTAAGTTTGATTGACCTTTCTGGTTTAAAAGTAAGCTTTATGATCTCTTTTTTTTTTTATCCCACTTCTGCCAATACTCTACAAAATCTGAGTTCCTTTGGATTGGAAAACATTTCAGGAAGATGTCACAGCATTCTCGGGTCCCTCCTTCTTTCCTGTCAATCAAATCATTGCCTGGGGAGTTTCGGTTCTCAGGTTCTCCATCTTCGGAACGCCTTGGAAAACCTGATGATGGGAATTTGGGAAACATTCATGTAATCTCATCTATTATTTCTGAGAATGGTGATCCAGGGGATGGGGCTGTTCAAGGAATTGAGGGTTCTATTGGTGAGATGGATCAGGTTATTGAGGATTCACCATATGGTGGGAATGCAGTATCAGTTGAATACAGGCCCTCGATGGGTGATGAAGATTTGGATTCAGTGGCTTCGCATTTGCCTTCAATATCTGCATCTCATAGTGATTGTAGGTGGGGTGACACCACCTCCTATGCTGCAAAGAAGGTACTTTCTGGCTATATACATGGTATAATTATGTCTTGCTTGCTTGATCATTCGAAACTGAGCTTTTGATTTCTCTAAACAGATGTAAGAGAAATCCTTGTCATTTTTCGTCTGTCTTCATGGCAAACTGTTTAATTCTGTATTAACTGTAGCTTGCCTATGATGCTATACAATACATTTTTCATCACTATGTATTTGTGGATTAGATGCATGCCTAAAAATAAGGGGCTTTTCCATGCTAAAAGAGCTCACTACTGAAATATAAAAGAGAACAATACTCATTTGTGGCTCAAGATTATAACGCTTTTACTGCTTTATTTTTCATTGGTTTGAGAATAGAAGCTTTAGGGGAAATAAGTCTTCTGCGTTTGAAGGTAAGATTTCTAGATTTTTTCCTCGAGCATAGAAGGCAGAACGTGAATGGTCTCACCTCTTGAATGAAGAACAACGGTTACTTACCCATTAGTGCCAATGGAACTAAGCAGCAGTTGGGTTGTCGGAAAATTTGAAGAAACCTTATATATGTATATATATACACACACACATAAGTTTCTATATTTGTATGTAGAAATTGTAGTTGGCACATCTTGGTTATGTATACTATTGCATTTGATCAAATATATTATGATGTACTGCAAGGACATTAGGTCCGTATTCAAATGTTCATTTCGCTGCTGTCATCCTACCTTAGATTTGTCTTGAGAGTCTCATTGATTTTGTTAGAGAGATAAAGATCTCTGGGATTTGTCCATTGAGACTATAACATATTGGGTGCTACTACCGATCAAAAAATACTGGGTGCTACTGAATCCAAAAGCTTAAGTACCCGTTACACTTGTGACACCTTTTCAATGTGGGACTTAACCTTTTTACTGCCATACCTGCTTGCTCAACAGGTTTCTTTGTTTCCTGTTTTCATTTTTATCATCGACACATGATTGAATTCGGGCAAAAACACTTATGTCAAGTGTTAGATACATAACTTTTAGATACAATGAAAATTTCTTTATCTATAGAACAATAAGGGAACAACACTCGTTTATATATTTTTTTTTCAGCAGGAACAGTAGACTGTTAGGTAAACAGTTCTGTATTGCATTTTTAAGATAAACAAGCAATGCACTGTGTAGAGCCTGGTTGCTACAGCTAATTAATTGGCTGCTCTTCTTTTTTATTTTTTATTATTTAAAAAATTTTATGTATTCTTTAATTTTGCAATTTTGTGACTTCGTGCTTTTTTGGGTCACCTGGTTGAATTGGTATCATTTTGTGTGTTATTTGGTGCCCATGAGTTACTATTGAGTCAGAAAAAATGCTAGCTGTTACAGAAATTGTGAAAAATAAAACTTCTGTATGTATGCCTCTCTAATATAAAAGTTCCATGGTCTACACTAGTTCTTGTAGTTGCTTCATTGGCCCTTGTTTCTCTTGTATATCGCTTGGGGTTGTCCAAATAATTGTTATTTGTTTTATTAGTAGGAATCAAATTTTACTAAATCATAGAAAGAGGTGTTGTCCTAACACACAGGAAGTATACAAGAGAACATCTAATTAGGAGAAGTGATGAATACAAGGAACTCATGAAAACTAACTCCATTAAAATCAATAGATAAAGCCCAACGAAACAATGTTTTAGAAAAGAAATTTCTGAGTTTGTCTAATGAGCATTCCCAACCTTTGAAGCTCCTGTAATTCCTTTTTTTGGATTGAAACCGGGTGTTTGGAATAAAGTCCTGACTAATCCTGAGGGTGCATAGGTTTTTGCCATTTCTCTCCCACTAAATGCACCACATATAAAGCATATAGGCACCATCTTCCACACTGCCACAATTTGGGGACTTCCATAAATACCTCTCCAGCTAGCTAGAAGATCAACCACCCTCCTGGGCATTTCCCAAGTATGACCAACTGGTCCAACTCTATTGAAGAAGTCACCCCATCAAATCTCTAGCAACCTTGCAATTACGTGGCAAATGATCCACTGATTCACCTAGACCAATCAACTACAATAGTCCGACTTTTTCTTAAATTTTCAGTGGTCAAGATCTTTTCGAGGGATGCTGACCAAACAAAGCAAGCAACTTTCAGAGGTTCCTTACTTTTCCAAATACACCTCGACGGAAAAGAGTTATTGTTCCTATAAGTCATGAATTATGTCGGACAGATTTATGGAAACTGTCTGTGTGTGCTTGTGGTGGGCTTAGGTTAGGAGAATTTGGGGATCAAAGCTTTGGAAATTTAGAAGGAAGCGTTAGGGCCAAAAGATTTAGTTGTGTTTTGAAACAACGGGGAAGAAGGCCAAGAAACGGTAAGAGCATTGTTTCTTGGAGTAAACAGGTCCCTGGAGAATTCTGGACAGCTAATGTGTTTGGGTACTTATGGCTAGTTTTGCAGGTTTTTTGGTACCAAAATATGTGGGACTTAGGGTGCTGATGGGTTAGAAGAGGGGCTTGATTTGGGTTTGGGTAAAAGACAAGAAAAGAAACGAGCATGTGACTGTCCAGGGTAGCACTTATGAACAGTACTCGTATTCAGTAAAAGAAGACCTCACTAGGCAACCTATGAGAAAAACACTCAAAACTCTATATTCTATGATCAAAGTCTGACTTTTTGAATTGAATGAAGCCAAAATATAGAGATCATCATCTCTTACATATTCTACTATAACTAGGATTTCTGATATGACCAATAAACTAAAGGTCTAACTAAAGACTCCAATACTATTAGAAAGGAATCTAGAGAAAATATGGTTGAAGACAGTCCTAAAAGTAGAATTACGTGCAGGGATTGTATGAGATTCTGATCTGTCCTTGCATAAAAAGATACCCATTACCCATAAACTGATGACTCAATTTAAAAACTGTTTTAGCCTTAAGACACTTACATTATTATCTTTGAAAGAATATAGGTCTTGCTTCAAATGGATATCAAATTATGGCTCAATGCATGGAAAACTCAAAGTTGTCAAAACTGAAAATCTCTCTAAAGGCAGCAACTTGACCTTTATTCCATAGCTTTGTTGTTCTTCCTCGGTTAGAGAAAATCTTGCCTCAAGTTTTAAGATGTTGGATTATAATGCTTCTTGAACTTGAAACTTAGAGCAAAAAGTGGTGATTTATTTACACTTTTTTATCTGTTGAAGAATTTGATAGATCCTTATTTTTATTCTGACTTGAATAGAGGTTTATATGGCTCGTATATCTCACATGCAACAATGTTTCAAAACACAGAATTCTATGTAAGTAGGTTCTTCACTGATGCCTATTCCTTGTGTATTTCTCAGTGTCGCTTGAATGCATATGTAGTTTTGTTCTGCCAGTAAGTTATCTTGCAGTTTTTATGATTATTTAAAAATACTGCATCTGTAGAAAATAAATTGAAAAAATCTGCAATAGGAAATGCATAAGTGTTCCAAATTATGCTCATTTTGTGTTGACATTTTTTTACATCCTATTTTCTATATATCACCTGATTTTTGAAGTTTTTCGTTTCAGAAGCTTCAATATTGGATTCAACTTCCAAATGGGAACTGGGAGCTTGGGAAGATTTTATCAACTTCTGCACTCGAGTCTGTTGTATTAATGTCTGATGGGAGAGTAAGAGCTCTGTTGGGAATTTTGAGTTATAGCATTTATGTATTGCAATCAGATGTTGAATCCATATTTTATTTTGTAGGTTTTAAATGTAAAAACTGAAAGCTTGGTACAAGCAAATCCTGATATACTTGATGGTGTAGATGATCTCATGCAGCTAAGTTATTTAAATGAACCGTCAGTGTTATACAATCTTCAATATAGATACAATCGAGATATTATATATGTAAGTATCTAGATATTTATGTTTTGAATGTGTTTATATTTGCTTTTGTGCTTCTAATTTTCTACTTATACCGGATGGAATCTGGTTATATTTCTGTGCTTTCAGACGAAAGCAGGTCCTGTTTTGGTTGCTATAAATCCCTTCAAGAAAGTTCCTCTATATGGAAATGATTACATTGAAGCATATAAGTGCAAATCTATTGAGAGCCCACATGTGTATGCCATTACAGACACAGCTATGCGGGAAATGATAAGGGGTAATTTCTCTTATGAATTTACAAAATTTTGTTTTCAGCAGTTAGAGACCTCTGCAAGTTGTCATTAGTGTTTGGTATTCTTACTCCTTTTTTTTTTTCCCTTTCTTTCTATTTCTTCCAGATGAAGTAAATCAATCTATCATTATAAGGTCAGTAAATTTTGACTAACTTTTTCATTTTCTCTCAGTCATTCCTTTGTGTAGATGAGCTGGTCTTTCAGTTACTGCTTTAAACAGGAAATCGCTACCTTGATTGCAATGCGTATGTTTGCTCAATGCTGAAAATCTTATAGGTGTAGGCTCTTGTCTGCGACCTGTATACTTGGGCCATGCCTAATGTAACTATCAATAAAACTTACTATTACTTATCAGAAAAAAGGTATTCGTATCACTATTTACTTTATACCATATTGTGTGTGTTCTAATTTCCTACTGTATGGAACCTACCTCTTATGCTTATCTCCCATTAAGTTGTTGTTGCCAATTACTTAGAAGAAGTTGAAGGAAGTAGCTCTAAATAAGAATTTCATGGATTTGTTGTATCAAGGAATATTACAAGTTAAACATCAGTTCTACTTTTGGTAAACCGTTTTCCTTTATTTTATTATTGGGTTTAGGTAAGGGGTGGTGATTCCCTAAGGAGGGCTGTCCAAGCAAAACAAACTGTTCTCAGAGGTGCCTTAGTCCATCAAATTCTATTCTGAGGGAAGGATTTACTTGTCTAGAGGTATAAGGAACTTATAGAAGGATCAAACAGTAAACTTTATTTCCTTGGAAGAGGCCCAAAGAATCTTATCCGCACCTCCAAGACATAATCTAATAGAGTACAAGAGATTGAAGAACTCTGTGAAGGCATCAACCTCCCAATCATGATCTACACAGAAATTAATAACATTCCACTGAGGGAAGGACTGGATAACTCCAAAAATTAGCCATTGAAGCCTCCTGCACGTCTAATATTATCCAGCTCTAGAAAAGCTTCCTTGATGGCCTTGTCAACTAACAGTAATTTATGCCATAATCTATTCATAGAGCCATTACCCATCACAGGTTTTGTATGAATAGAGAAAAACTCCATCATCTCTTGATACTTTTACACAACTTCACCTCATGTGGCCCACCTCCAGCACAACCAAATTTAGAATCCATTATGGCTTTCCATAATTCCTCTGTCATGTTGGTAGTGCCATAGCCACTTTCCTAGAAGGCCACAATTGAGCAAGAGAAAAATTTTGAACTCCCAAACCTACCTCAGAGATCAGAGACCACACCCTGAACCAGTTTACTTGGTGAAGAGTTATTCACCTATTCGGTTTCCTGCCCCATAAAATTTCTCATTGCAAGTAATCTATTCAATTGGCCTCGCTGGTGGGAAGGGAAAACATGGACAAGAAATATGGGGGCAAAATTAGAGAGGGTGATCTTACCACCTTTAGGCAAATATATCATCATCTAACTAGCAAATGAACAGAGTCTTCTTAACCATACAATCCCAAATTGACTTGGCTTTAAATTAGGCTCCTAATGGGAGACCAAGTTATTTTATAGGGTTAAGAGAATACCTTGCCCCGCTATATTTTAGCTAGACTATCCATGTTAGAAACATTACCCTCAAGAACAAACATTGACTCTAACCAAGCTTACTTTTAAACGAGAAACAGCAGGGTTCTCAAAGAGTGGAGGTGGTCTAGGCTTGTCCCCCAAAAAGTTAAGAAATCATTTGCAAACAAAAGATAGAAATGTCAATCACACTAAGATTACTAGCTCCCATAGAAAAGCTAGAGAGAACCTCTATCAATAGTTAATAACACTTTACTGAGAGTCTCAAAGTCAATAATGGAAAGTAACAGAGATTATGGATGCCCCTGTCTTAAATCACATGAACTGTTTAGGAAGCTAGTGGGAGTACCATTCACAACATAGAAAAGCACACTGTGGAGATATAATGTTAATTTGGAGTTTCTTTATTATTTGCTTGATGCAGTTTTGGGCAGAATGGCCATCTTGGATGGCACTTTCTTTCTAGTCTTTATAGAAAATTATCATGTTCAGTTCCCTTGAGGGATGGATCCATAATAATTCACCCATCCCAATATTTAATTTGTGAAACACCCCTTGCTCACCTGAGCTGAGCCTACTATCCAGACATGTTCATTAGCAATTGGCACAAAACCTAAAATTGGTTTACATCTGACAAACACGTTTGGTGGCTTCAAAATAATTTTCTTGACAACCCTAGTCAATGAATTAGCAATGGAATTTGTAATTACATTGACAATCCATTCACTGCCTCAAATTTTTTAGAAATGAGGGTTATGAAGCCTTAAAGATTTCTTTTTCAAATTTACTGTTTATATGAAAATCTTGAAATGCCCTAAATAAGAATGTCTTCTTAAATTACATCCCAACAAGCTTGAAAGAAAGTCACAGTAAAACCATCCAAACCTGGTGCTTTATCACTGAACATACTTTTTACCACTTTGAGATTCAAATGGCCTCTGAAGCTATGTGACCATCTTTTCCTCTATGGACTGAGTACTGATCCCTTTGGCTTGGGTCTCCAAGCAAACTGCTTAGAAAACATATGTTCATAATAATGAACAGTATGATTTCTATGCTAAATTTGATCAAAAGAGACTCAAGTCATCAATGAAAAGATCAAAACCTCGTTTGTTTTCAGAGATGAGATGAGATGAGATGAAATAAATTGAGATAAGTTGAATAAAATATTATTAGAATATATTATTTTTGTATTGGGATTTGAAAAAGTTGTATTGGGATTTGAAAAGGTTGAATTATATATTTTATTTTGTATAGGGATTTGAAAAAGTGGTAATGATTAAGATGAGATGAGATGAGATGAGACAAGATGAGAGTTTTGTGAAAGTGAACAAAGCCTTATCATCAATGAAAACTATCTCATTAGCTTGAAAGTGTTTTTGATCAGTGAATTTTGTTGTTATTGTTTTGAATCCCTGATGAAAAACTTAGCAATTTCGGCAGTGTTTCTATTTGTCACAATAAAAAATTAGAAATCGAATATACAAGTGGCATACAATGAGTTTGTGCTGTTTTAATCAACTTTCATATTTAGATAGTATTCTTTTGTTATAATTGCTTATTTTATTGTCCAGTGGTGAAAGTGGAGCTGGGAAAACTGAGACGGCAAAGATTGCGATGCAATATTTGGCTGCCCTTGGTGGTGGAAGTGGAATAGAACATGAAATACTTAAGACTAATCCGATTTTAGAAGCTTTTGGTAATGCGAAAACATCGAGAAATGACAACTCAAGTCGCTTTGTAAGTCCGTTGTTCTTCCCTTGAATTACTTTAAGCTGTTCAATTAGGGTTTGCTCTCTGTACTCGGGCCATACCCTTTCAAGTTCTTTAATAAAATTTTCGATTACTTAAAAACAAAAAGTGCAACTAGGGTTAGATTAGTCATGAATAGCAGAAGTGAAATTGCTAAAATCATGGCCTTTTATGCTGCAACTGCTGATAACCTTGGTGAAAATGTCACAGGGAAAGCTGATTGAAATTCACTTCAGTGAAACTGGAAAAATATCTGGTGCCAATATTCAAACTTGTAAGTTCACTTGTACTGCTGATGTCCCTCAATAAACTTTTAGCCAATTCATTGGTTTTTACCTCCCTAAAGTGCGAAACTGACCTTAATTTGAATCTATATTGTGCTTCTGTCTATTGTGCCCAGTTTTGCTGGAAAAGGTAATTCTTTATTCCACTGGTCTGTTGTTCCGGCCCACTTGATTTATTTAACTCACGTATTCACACTACCATATAAACAGTCTAGAGTGGTCCAATGCACTGAAGGAGAGAGATCGTACCATATCTTTTATCAGCTTTGTGCTGGGGCTCCTGCTGCGCTACGGGGTAATTGTCGCCAATTATTTCATTATATCATTTTCACATAGTATTTTATGAAAAATAATATATGTTCACTTTCTCCTGTCCTCAAATCAATACAAATTTTTTTGAAAAGGCATATCACTAAATACTTACTATTAGATAAGTCATGGTCAATACTTATCTCCGAATTAAAAAAAAATCCAACCGTCCCAATTAAAATTACGTACCATAAAAAATCTCATAAAATTGGTTCACCCATTTTTCATAGAAGTCCGTCAGAAACTTTATAAATGTAAATTTTCCTTGACTGGCATTCTGCTTGGATTAGTTTAGGTCTTTTAAAGACCTATAGCTATACTTGATATAGTTCTCTTGCCTTACCTGTTTCTTTGTTCCTTTTGATTTTGAAACAGAGAAAATAAACTTGAAGAGTGCAGACGAGTATAAATATCTGAGGCAAAGCGATTGTTATTCAATTACTGGGGTTAACGATACTGAACAATTTCGCATTGTTGTGGTACTTTTTCTCTTGTCACGAAAGAAAAGCACATTTCACATGTATATAGTTTCATTATATGAAAAAAATTTCAAACGCAGCTCTTTTACTTAAAAAAAAAAAATTGGAAAAACTTATAGTCCTTTGAAGTCTACAATTGGTGTGCAACTGAAGTTTATATCGTTGTTAACATTTTTCAGGAAGCTCTGGATGTTGTCCATGTTAAAAAAGAAGATCAACAGAGTGTATTTGCAATGCTTGCTGCTGTCTTGTGGCTAGGAAACATCTCATTTACCGTGATTGATAATGAAAACCATGTTGAAGCTGTGGCAGATGAAGGTAAGATCTTCTAGAATTTCAAGCAAAAAAGTATTTTCAGATTGTGATCTATTTCAATGAGGATGTTACATGACACAGATATTGGAAAGAGATATGCTTTTTTTATGATAAAATTTATTAACACAAAAAAGGTGTTATTCTATGCACAAGTATACAAGAGATCCTACTAACTAGGAAAAGGTAATGGTGCTAACAAATCCTGAAAAGAAGAAACAGAAAAGCTATACGGTTATTTACCACCATCCAATTAAAGTTGTTAAGAAAAGATGACTCAAGCTCCGACACCAACTCTTTATACTCTTCAAAACTACACTCACACATTGATGGTTATCAAATTGTCGTTTCCAACATGCTAGAAGATCCACCACTCAAGCAGGCACAACCCAATCATTCCTGAACAGGATGAAAACCATATTCCATAGGTGCGAGCAACCTTGAAATGCAATAGAAGGGGATTTACAATTCCTCGTTTTTCTTACACATAATTGGTTCATCATAATGACTCCCTGCATTCTAAAGTTCTCTAGGGTAAGAATCTTCCCTAAAGCAGTAAAGCTGCCGTCCAAGTGAAACTTTTCTCTAAGAGGAGCCTTGTTTCTCCAAATGAACTTCCATGGAAAGGGTCCCTAGGCTGGGCATGCAACACTGTAAAATTACTATATTTTTAACACTGTTCATGAGTGGCCCCCAAACCATTTTATCATCATAGTTACATTCTACCTGCCTAGAATACAACAGGTCTAGGAATGATAAGAAGAGATCCACCTTCTGTATTAGCCTCCCTGACAAAATTGATGCACCATTGAAAGGAGTTGGAAGATAGTTGGTTGTTCTCCACCATATAAGCCTCCCTGGAGCAAGTGAATAATTCAGGCAAAGCATCTTTCAGAGTTTGGTCATCACACCACACCCTGCCAAAAGTGGACCTTTGATGAATTTTTAGTTTTTACTAGACCAAAATAGCTTGGTTATAGAAATTAATTTTTTAATGGATCTTGGTTTCTTGTGGTTCTAATTTTCTGAAAAGATTTTTAGAGTTGGGCTTGGAAGGCAGGAAAACTAACCTCCCTACTCATTTTGGGTGGATCTAAACCTCATTCATGTCAGAGATGCTCCTTTCCAATAAGTAAGATAAGTTTTATTGATATTCAATAAAGTAAACAAAGGTAATATCGAAGTGCATGGGGAGTATACATCAAATACATTCAATAGAGATAGAAAAGAGATCAGAAAGATTTTGGAATCTAAAGTTGGAGATTATGCTTGCGGCTTTTAAATGGTAAGGAGAACTAAAAGAAAGCCTTGAGGTCTGCGGTCCTTGTGCTTTATTCAAAACTGTGTGGTCATGCATTTAGCTCCACATGCATCATATTAAAAAAATTAGGAATGGACATCATTCCACACATGATGTCACAGTAGTAATTATCAAATGGTTCTTTCCAATGTGCTATAAAATCAATCACCGGTCTAGGCATGCGACATCATCCATATTTGCCCAAAAGGACTAAAACTAGCTTTCCATAATGTGCTAGCTATCTCACAATGTAGTAAGGATGACCCTTGAATTTCTCACAGCAGCAACCTTCCTTTATATGAGTTAGCAGAAGGAAAGCTATGGTGTTTCCCTCTTGCATATATGGCACCGCTATATCATGTTACAGCACCACTATATCACATTGCATCTCCCCCTAGTGCGGCCACTTAAATGAAGAAAGCTCCTCTCAAGGGAGCCCTGATCCTCCAAGTGGTCCTCCGTGGAGAAGTTATGCTGTCGCGGGGTCTAATGAAGATGGTTCTTTATGCTGTCATCATCTTAGCAAGCAATCAAGCATAGTGATTTGACTTGGCACTTCCTTGATTCTATTTTGTAGCTATCGCATACTAGCTGAGTTATTGCATCAACATTCCTAGGAGTTCGTGTTGGCATTTTTCAATTTTTTTTGGGGAGTATGATAGGACAATAAAGGACTTTCAACGCTTCATTTAATTGCTTTTTTCCGAAGTTTCTTGTTGATTCTGCTACATTTCGGCATCCTATAGTGCTTGGAACTAGTTTTCTAAGTCAGACAAGTATTTAATGATCTTTGGGTCCTTTCTTTCTTGTTCTATAATACCAGTAATTGCATTTTCTTCAAACATTAAATTCTAGGGAAATTACACTTTGCAGTCTGAAGTTTGCCAAGTAAACCCTGAACCACGAGAAGTTGCAATGTGCACCATAAACTCCCTCTTTTTTTTATTTTGTTCTTCTTTCTATTGCTTGTACTTATATGTTGTCATTGTGAGGTTCACTTGTTTTATTTTCAGGTCTATATAATGCTGCTAAATTAATTGGATGTGACATTGGGGAGCTTAAGTTAGCTTTGTCAACTCGCAAGATGAGGGTTGGGGGTGATAGTATTGTCCAAAAGCTAACACTATCACAGGTAAGAAGACTTCCGTTGTGAATATAAATTTAAATCTTAGATAGTTAAATCTTTCACGCTGTGTATTTGGTATAAAATGTAGGAAGAGATGAGTGGGAGTCTTTGGATCGTTAAACATACTTCACATCTATTTAATGCTATTAAGTAGCTGTATCTTCATTACATTTAATTGCTCTTTCAATGGATTTTGGACATTACTTCGCAGTTCTCTCTCATTATGAAAAGACTGATCGAGCTGAATATTGAATTGTAAGATTAGTTGTCAAGTTAAATTCTTGCCTGTTTATAGATGAGAATAATGCTTGGGTGGGAGCATGGTTCGAAAATGTGTATGAAGTGTGAATCTCTCTCTCTCTCTCTCTCTCTCACACACACACACACACACACACACACACACACAAACATACACACTTTCTTATTTTGAAGACAAAAATTCATTGGTGTTCCGGAGTAATGCCCTTCTGGTGGGTTGTTCTCTTATGTGCCTTTTCCCATCAATAAAGCTAGGGCTTTCTGGACCTTTCCCAAAGACAAGGGATTCAGGCCAATGTGCATTTCCTTGTTTCTTAAGTTGGGCCACACTCGTCATTCTAGAAGTTTTATTTATATGTCATACTGTTTTCGAGTCTGGCTGATCCTAGTGAATTCTTTCCTTCCCGATGATTGAAAACTTATGTTGTATTTTTCAGGCCATTGACACAAGAGATGCATTAGCAAAGTCAATTTATGCTTGTTTGTTTGAGTGGCTGGTTGAACAAATCAACAAATCTCTTGCAGTAGGCAAAAGGCGTACTGGCAGATCTATTGGCATTCTTGATATCTATGGCTTTGAATCATTTGATGTATGTTTTAATTATGTTCCTCTCTCTCTCTTTCTCTCACTCTCTCTCCCCCCCCCCCCCCCCCTCCGTTCGTAGCAATTATTTATGCTATATAAATTATTTCTGCAGAGGAATAGCTTTGAACAGTTCTGCATAAATTATGCAAATGAGAGATTGCAGCAACACTTTAATCGTCATCTGTTCAAGTTGGAACAAGAGGTATTGTCTTGCATATTCTTTGTAAAACTACAGAGAGGATGGAGCATAAAACCAAACAGATTTGTTCAATCCTTGATTCTGCTGGTTTTCATGGAACATGGATAAGGTCTTTCACTTGTCACAACACACGCACACACACATATATGCTATGAGCTCTTCTAAATATTTTCACGAGCAAACTTGAGTATGTAGAGTTAAACCCTAGTCTAAAACCAAATAGCCATCACGATTTTTATATTTTTTCACTACAAGAGGAAAAACTTTTTTTGTTTCACAATCTTTTGTACTGACATGTAAAAATAACCATTCAGAAAGGCAAGAGGAAAGGAAACAAAGAATAAGAAGTATCTGAGCTCTATAATCTGAAGCATGCAACTATACAAGCTTTGTTAATATATCAAGAAAATGAAATATCACTAAAAAAAAAATCAAACATCCAGCTATTTGTGAACAGAAAACTCGTTTACTTCTAGTGACCGTCCATGTTCTTTTTCAGGAATATATCCAAGATGGCATTGACTGGACAAAAGTTGATTTTGAAGACAATCAAGATTGTCTTGGTCTTTTTGAAAAGGTACAGAACTTGATGCTTTATGTTTAATATATGCATTACTTCAAGATTTTTAGTACTGAAGATAATTAATACATATGTCTAATTATCTTCTACTACTGTTCTCTAGATGTTATTTTCTTTATGAAAGTCAAGGGTCCATGCTTTAAAAAATCCTATGCAACTTGTAGGTGGATGGTGAGTTGGTCCTCATATGATACATTGTCATGCGAACACAGAAAAAGAAAATTAAGTTTATTATACGATCGCTTCATACGACATATGAAGTTGACAGATCTGCATATTGTCTTCTGCTCAAGAGTTTTTAATTGGTTACGATGAGGGATGAAGTGTATGAAGATATTTTCCCTAATGGAGATTGAATATATATATTTTTTTGATAAGTAAAATATTATATATATTATTATCAATAGGAGTAAACATGTACATTGGGCGTATACAAGAAACACCTAGCCCATACTAGAGAGCCCCTAATGACCAATAAGCTCGTGAAAATTAGAAATCTATCCAAAATACGCCAAGCCCGAATGGGAACAAAACACACCTCCCCAACCTCAACCCCAACCTGAAACTCCCTTTACAAGGATGGATTCATAACGCTGTCCCTTTGTCTTCCCTCGACTCAAACTATCTCCTTTAGCGTCTTAGTTAATTGCCCAAGAAAGATGCTTTAACTCCCTGCATTGTTTCTTTAAAATTTTGATTTGGTTTCAAGCAAGTGGCCCGCCTCAATCGTAGTGAGTATTACTGCAAATTGGTTGTTGCATCCCTCATATGAAAGCCTCACACACTGTTGAATCTCGTTAACCTTATGCAGAACCCAATCCGATAATGAACCCACTATATTGTTTATCAGAGGAAGAGATACCAGGGAAACAATATTTTCCCCAGACATAGCTCCCAAATGCACTCTCGACCCTAAAAGTTCCTTCTCACAAGGCACCAACGACAAACCCATAATTTCCTCCCCACCATCTCCTGCATTCAAATCCCGAATATCCTCAGTAGCTTTATTGTTGATGTTCATTGTTGTTATTACCATTGAAGGTTCCTTCACCTCTGGTGTAGGTGTTGTCATTCCATTGATGAGAACATTGCTTGCAGGTGCGCCACCCCCTGACAACCCTATCCGTGCCACTTCATTAGACCCTACTGCTCCCTCAAGAGGCATAGAACAAATCGGACTAGGCTCATCCCCGCCTCTCGAAACAAGTGGTGAAGCACTACCTTCTATTACACCCTTTTCATCATCTGAGAGAGACTATTTGCTTCTTCCAAAGTATTCAAAACCCTGGAAGGACCCCTGTCTTCAACTGAAAGTGAACCCTAGATACATGAACTTAGCCATCCTTTTGCTATATTCAGAGATGCGAAAGCTATATTTTCTCCCTCTTTCGTAAAAATGAAAGTTTTTTATTCCACTTTAACCACCTTTCACCTTCCATCTAAGACAATTCCGCATCTCGTGTCGTCATCCTCTGATCCCAAATCACAAGATCATTTGGCATTGTTATATGGTAATAAATTGTAGAGCTACTGTTTTTAGGCTTACACCATATATGCACCGACAAACCAAAAGAAAGGTTTCCTATGAAAATCCCAGTCGGCGGAGGGAGGATTGACGCCGGAGTGCCCTCAGAGGAGTTGCTGGAACTCGTCGGTCTTGTTTGTGGCAGTGGCAAGGGTCCCAATGTATGGGAGATACCAGATCTGTGCCGATGAAACCAAACGAAGGTTTCTTGAGAAAATCCCGGTCGCCGGAGAAAGGATTGATGCTGGAGTACCCTCAAAGGAGTTGTCGACACCTGTCGATCTTGTTTGTGGTGGTGGTAGGGTCCCAGTGTAAGTAAAGTACTAGATCTGCATCGACGAAACCAAAAGAAGGTTTCCTGAGAGAATCCCGGTAGCCGGTGGGTGGACCGATGCTGGATTACCCTCAGAGGAGTCGCCGGATCCTGTTAGCATTGTCTGTGGCGTTGGCGGGAGGTCTCCTCAAAACCCTGAAGTGTTGTTCTGGCATTGACTTTTGAGGGAAATATATTCTGTGAAGATCAAAGTTTTCCTCCAATCCATTTATAAATATGACAAGCGTCCACTAAGCATGTGACAAGCACATACTTTTTTAAAAGAATTTCCTCCAACCTAGTATGGAGGAAAACTCTATCCTTCTCTGAAACAGTAATGATGTTGTTTATTATACTAGTAAGTCCCATCGATCTCGGTGGTCTCTTGTTTTGACACATGATTGCTTAATTTTGGTTACATATGATGGTTTTACTAAATTTAAAATTGGTAAAGGCTTAACTCCTAGGGGTTAGCTCAAGTGGTAAGGGCCTTGGTCATGATGGTATGCTCCCTCTAGATCTAAGGTTCGAACATGCAAACAATTTCTAGGGACCACGTCCCATCGGTGAAAAGTCGATGATTTACCTAATGTGTGATGGAGATGTGTCCGGGGTTTAACTGGATTAGCAACATGTTGCATTTGCACAATTTTCAAGATTCTTCGTCATAAAAAATTTGTTAAAGACTTATAGCAATTAGTCAAACTTGAAGGACCTGTACAGTAAATTTCCCTGTAATTTAGTTCTTGCTAGAATGTTCTTTGCTAGAATAAGGTTTTGGCAATAAAATGGGCAAAAATACTTCTACTTCTTTTATCAGTTATGCCGAAGTAAATACTCTGTTAATCTCATTCATTAATAACAAGCCTTGATCAAGCATAATCCAAGTGCTTTTGTCAAACCCTGTTGAAAATCTTGCTCCCAGAGAGATCTTCTTAAACTGTCATATTGGAACAACTGTATTTTCCTTTGGTGATTCGCAATACATCTGTTAGATTTAGAAAACATTATGAACGGTACTGGTTGGATTTTTTATTCTGATATGCTAAAAGAATAAATATAAAAACCTACGTAAATTTAGAGATCAGGATCATTGTTGTCTTATTTTTTCTGTAAGGAAAATAATTTGTGAACTGAGAAAAAAAAGCCAGTTCCCTATTGCATTGGGAGTCTTGAAGAGAGGCTGCAATTGAACTGAGCCATTAGAACTTGTTTAATCTTGGCTTGACGAAACATCTAAGGAGCTTGAGTTTTTCCTTCTTTCCCTGTCTGTTGTTTGAGATAATGTTATGGTGAGAAGAGAATCCGATCCAATAATGATAACAGACATGCTAATTTTGCTTTCGTTACTAATGCCTTTAATTATTGGCAAATTGGATTTACAAATTGCAATTTCATGAACGTTGTTCTAACTTATATGCAGAAACCATTGGGGTTACTATCCCTGTTAGATGAGGAGTCAACTTTCCCAAATGGCACTGATCTGACCTTTGCCAATAAGCTTAAGCAGCATCTGAATTCTAATTCTTGTTTCAGAGGAGAACGAGGAAAAGCCTTTACTGTCTGTCACTATGCGGGGGAGGTACTATGTTATCTTTGATTGGTACTTCAGTTTTTGATAAGTAGATTGGTACTTCATTTTACTCATTCAGTCATGTCCCAAATGCTTGTACCTGCTTATCCTTGGATGATCCCGCAATCGAGATTTACATTTAATGAGCTGTAGATCACTTGCCCAGTGTGTTACATTCAACCCAACTTCCATTGCATAGGTGCTGTCTTGAGATTGCCACCATAAAAATGTCAAGTACCAAATATTTTCTATGTGGACAGGAAGGCCAATTATAAATTGTATAAGAAAACCTTTGGTTCTTTTGGTTCATTTTTTCTCTTGCTAGCTGACTATTAGATGGCTAAACTTGCTTCCCCCCTCAGGTAATGTATGACACAACTGGATTTCTGGAGAAGAACAGGGATTTATTGCATCTAGATTCAATCCAACTCTTGTCATCATGCTCTTCCCAACTTTGTCAGACATTTGCTTCCAGTATGCTTACACAATCTGAGAAACCTGCAGCTGGTCCTTTATATAAATCAGGTGGAGCAGATTCCCAAAAGCTAAGTGTTGCGACAAAATTTAAGGTACACTACTTTCCGGAAGTGTATATAGCTAATCTTATTTTGAATTGGAAATTTCAACAAACTTAGGTGAATTGTTTAGATATTTATTTTTTCTGGCAAAGGCTAAACTCAATTATATCGACATTGATGAGTTCGTAAAATTAAGAACTATGAATTCTTAAGTTTGTAAAATCTTACTTCACAATGTTTTGTTACAATCCAGTTTGTACAATGATACTGAAAACAGTTCTTTGGTGACTTCTAGATGAGCTCATAGTGAAATAACTACTAACCAACAACAAATTAAGTGGTGAACAAAATAAAATTTTCTACTGTCATGGTCCATTATTCCCAAGCAAAGGCATGGTATGTTGGTTTTCTTTCTAAGAAGTCCTTTGAACTGTCCATCATGGATGTTAAGATTTCATGTATGATTGTGTACTCACTTCTGAAATATCCTCCCTTCATAAAAATCTGGTGGAAAGATTGGGATTTTTAGGCTTTGAAAATGCAATTTTCAATGCCTCATGGATGAAGCTTTTGTCCATTAATTTTAATCCCACACATTTTCCTGTATATTAGCAAATGGCTCATTGTCAAATTTAGAGCCTTCAACCGTGTCCAAATTACCCTAAAAGTGGCATGACCATGCTGATGTTTATGGAAGTATATGAATTATAAAAGCCCGAACAGGAAGAATTGGCACAAGGATGTAAACTTCTTGTATTTGACCTTCACCTCTCCCAGAGGCTGTCACAGAGAGATAAAATACAAGAAGTTTTGTGATGCTGAAGTTCCCACAATTGAACCATAATGCCTATTCTCAACGTCTTTGTATCTTAGATGATTACTTTTGGCAATATTTGTCTTTCCTTTTTTCTTAAGGATATTTAACTTTAGTTTGTCTTTAGGAGATACTTTTGTGCACTCCCTATTTGCAAGTATGATTTCCTTTTTCTAGTAAAGTTTTCTATGACATGTTAAGAAAAAAACCTTGTCACCTTGACGTGGAATTATTCTGTAGGAGTTGACACTGCTGTTTTTATGGGTTTTTCCGGAGTCATTCTATTTGTATGTTGACATGTCTGACTCAATTGACCAGAATAGCAGTTTCTGGGACTTAGCTAGGGTGGTAAGGGGTGCAGTAGTCTTAGGTTTTGAAGCATTTGATAAGAATACTACATGAGAAAATTATATTTGCAAGCTGGTGTGAAAGACACCATCGACACTGCTGATATGGTTGGATATGATTTGCAATATCCTCCACACCGGCTTGCAAGAAGAAATCTTATAAGATTTTGAAGCTTACAATTTGTGGTGAAAGATAATTGTGTTCCCTTTATTTACTTGTTTTTTTTTCGTATTTAGGGTCAATTATTCAAACTGATGCAACGCCTAGAGAGCACCACACCTCATTTCATACGTTGTATCAAGCCCAATAACCTCCAGTCTCCTGGCTTGTATGAACAAGGTCTTGTTCTGCAGCAATTAAGATGTTGTGGAGTCCTAGAAGTAGTTCGAATATCAAGATCTGGCTTTCCCACCAGAATGTCCCACCAGAAGTTTGCCAGAAGGTAAAGAACAATCTTTTTATGTTCAGTTGCAGATTAGAAATTTTTATATATTTCATGATTGATTCCTTAATTTATTCTCTGGTTTTTTTGGGGGGTGGGGTCTGAATCTTGCAGATATGGTTTTCTTCTGCTGGACAATGCTGCATTCCAGGATCCGCTAAGTGTTTCAGTTGCAATTCTTCATCAGTTCAATATCTTGCCTGAAATGTATCAAGTGGGCTACACAAAGTTGTTTTTTCGTACTGGACAGGTACCTTGAATGTTTTATTTGGGTTTTCAACTAAATTATTTTCATATCTTTTTCAGTTTTTATTTTATTTTATTTTTTGGGGCTGGGGAGATGGTGCATGGCATTGTCAATGTGGTAATTCATGGATGATTCAGTTATATAGGTTGTTACTGCTATTGAAGTCCTGTTTTCCGTTGGTAAGAAGTTATACATGTACAATAAGTGCATATAAGCTATCAATTTGTTCCATTCTGCAATCAATTGATATTAAAACTCAAAATGATTCATGTAGCCAACTGCAATCAATTGAAAATCATTATCTTGTAACGAAGGCTGATTTCAAAGTTGGCTTGGTTGGCATGATGTGAAAATGCAACCAATTATCTATTTCTTACTCCTACCATAATGTTGAGAATAATGCTGCAGATTGGGGTCCTGGAGGATACAAGAAACCGTACCCTCCATGGCATTTTACGGGTTCAAAGCTGCTTCAGAGGGTATCAAGCACGACGTTACCTCAAGGAACTCAGGAGAGGAATTGCCGCTCTTCAGTCATGTATTGCCCTTCACATAGTCTTGCATCACTGAAATATGTCATATTCCATTAAGCAGAAGCTTAAAAGCGCTTTTGAAAATTAACATTGCTACATCTATTCATGCAGTCATTCGAGGAGACAAAACCAGAAGCGAGTATGCAGTGTTGCTACAGAAACACAGAGCTGCTATTATAATACAAAAGCAGATTAAAGGCAGGATTGCAATGAGAAAACTGAAGAGCATACATGATGCATCACTTTTGATACAATCAGGTAAGAATCTTTAAATTCTAACTTTGTCAAAACAAATTCTTAGATGTATTGTATTGAGATTTAGGGTTTACCCAATGAGAGGAACAGTGACCTTTCTAACTCTTATAGTTGAATGGTATAGATTGGGAAAATAAAGTAAATAATACACGAGAGTAGTATCCTTTAAACCCGCCTGTGGGTAGCCCAAGTGGTAAGGGTGGATTTGTGTGCATGAGCCCATGTCACAAGTTCGATTCCCCCTGTGATCAAACTGCGATTTAAGTGAGGCCATGGCTGTGGATTTGTGTGTTGGTCTTCTTGGGGGTTTAGGTTCCATAGGTGATTCCTAAGGAGTAAGGGTTCTGCAGTGGGATGATTCCCCCGTCATTAAAAAAAATATCCTTTAAGGTGTGCTTTATTGAAATAAGGTCATCCATCTTACATTCTCACACTCACTCACAAGTTGGAGCACACGTGTATGTATCATACGAGTACAACTTGAAACAAATAAAATCTAACCATGACCCAAAAACTTGTGAACATATGTACAAGTTATATTTATACTTCACAAATAGTGTAGAAATATCTTTAGTAAATACTTAATATCCTATGTTTAATGAAGTGATAATCAACCTCGATATCCCTGGTTTTCATAAAATAAAAAGATTGTAGGCGATATGAATAGTGGATTGATTAGCAAAAAATAATCATGTAGGAGTGGACGCCAAGAATTACTTTACTACCCTAATTGCATGTTAGATTTCCGATCTGATGATAAGATCTTCCTAAATAGTTTGACAATATCTATTAGGATTCCCAAATTACTCTCCCTCATCTTCGTGGGGTTTTTTATTTGGGTCCATGGGTCTTCAGTGGGTCAAGCCTATCAGCAACCTTGATTCTTCTAACAATCTAATGCATAGTTCTCCGAGATAAACTAGTATAATTGTTTAGACCTAATGACTTCAATATCAAGAAAGTATCAAACTTTTATTCAAGTCCTTGTTTTGAAACTGATGTTAACGTTTTCAATCTGGTGATACCCCCAGAATTGTTGCCAATAATAACAATATTATCCACATATACTAGGAGAAGAAAGCAGTCTGCATTGTCATAAGTGGAATACTAAATGGATTGTTTGGCATGCTTGGAGATGAAACTAAAAAAGACTAGAAAGATGAAGACGATATGTGTGAAAAAAAAAACCCTAAGGGCTAACGTGTTGTACAGGGTAAAATAGTGAATTTGAAACATATTGATGTAAGGGGTGTTTTGGTTCTGTCTTGGTGAACTGGGCCTCTCAAGCAGAGGACCTTAACAATTCACTTGGTTTTGAGTAGAAACAGACCGTCGAGACCGATGACCAACCAGTTTCTTGGAGAACCGGTTGGTCCATCTGTTCTCTTCTACACCCCTAGTGGGATCCAAGAGAGGGACAGTTCTGCCCCTCACCTACCATATGAAGGTGCATGCCCTTTATTTTTCTTTAGCGATGCCATCATCTTACATTCTCACACCTATCTAATGGGTTCGATTTGGGTAGATCCTGATCATATCAAATCTGGGCTTGGGACTACTTAATTATATATCAAGTTACTAACTGGAGCAGAGTTAGCAGTTCTGGTTTTGTCGACTCTAGTAAAACCTGTTAAACCTGAGCTGGCTCGAGTTTGATATATGCAGCTCTAAATTCAACTGTCAATTATCTATAATATTACCTAACCAAAAAAAGAATAATCTACAATATTATTGTACATTCTTCATGATTTTGTTGTGCTATGTGGCAGTTGTTCGTGGCTTTCTGGTCAGAAGATTCTCAGGAGATATAGGACTGCTAAAATCTGTGGGCATGAAGGTACTCAATACTCCGTAACTCTATTATTTTTCTGAATTATACTTCTTTAGCGGACTGGTTTTCTTCTAATCACTATGGCAGTATCAAACTATGCACAGCTTCCATGCATTCTTAAATTAATGTACATACCTTATCATTGCCAAACTATCTACTTTTCTTAACCTGCAAAAAGCATGATTTCTGGACAACTTATTTACCTCTATTTTTTCCCTTTTATGCTACAATGCTAATCCCCTAATGAAGTGCTTAATATTAAGATCCCATTACACGGGTCAATTGGTGACCAAAAAGAAAGAAAATCATACGGAATTACTAGTGTCCACATAAAGATCTTTGCTAATCTTATACGTCGACTGTCTTTTGATGTTGTTCCAATTTAGTACAAGATATTTTGCATGCAATGCTTTTTGGGTTCCCCCTTGTTCACAAGTGTGAATTTCAAACAGGCTAATGAGTCAGATGAGGTGGTGGTGAAGTCTTCTTTCCTTGCTGAATTACAACGCCGAGTTCTTAAGGCTGAGGCTGCCCTAAGAGAAAAAGAAGAGGAGAATGACATTCTCCACCAACGTCTCCAGCAGTATGAGAGTCGTTGGTCTGAATATGAGCTGAAAATGAAATCCATGGAAGAAGTGTGGCAAAAACAAATGAGGTCCCTACAATCTAGCCTCTCCATCGCAAAGAAGAGCCTAGCCGTTGATGATTCTGAAAGAAACTCTGATGCATCAGTAAATGCAAGCGATGACAGAGACTACAGCTCGGATATGGGAAGTAATAATAAGCAAGCTGAGAGCAATGGTTTGAGGCCAATGAGTACAGGTTTGAGCGTAATAAGCCGGCTGGCCGAAGAATTTGAGCAGAGGAGTCAAGTATTTGGTGACGATGCCAAGTTCTTGGTGGAGGTAAAATCTGGTCAAGTTGATGCAAGTTTGAATCCAGACCGTGAGCTTAGGAGGTTGAGGCAGATGTTCGAGGCTTGGAAAAAGGATTATGGAGCAAGACTGCGAGAGACAAAGGTAATTTTACATAAGCTTGGAAATGAAGATGGTACTGTTGTGAAAAGAAAATGGTGGGGACGGAGAAACAGCTCGAGGATGAGTTAGATGGATTACAGTGGTGTCAATGGTTTTGGCCCCTCTTGGTTTTCCATCTTTGGAAATCGCAACGGTAATGTCCACAATGTGAGGAAGTTGTGTGGGAGGAACGACAGCTCAACGATAATCTCAGTTACTCTGTGTAGCGGTTTTATTGTCCCATAATTTGTTGGTAGCTCTTTTATATTTATGATCAAGAGTTGTAATTGTGAAGAGTATTGGTGTTACCAGCGATTTGGTACAATACAGAGCCTAGTAATTCAATTATGTATATCAATTTGAATATAGTTCGAGGTATGCTAATGAAATCCAAGTTGTCTACCGTAGTCATAGAATTTGTGGTGTTTTACATTATAGTTGGTGAGTTCCTCGTGTTAGTATTTCCCTGGGGAGATCACTGAACTGGGTCACAGTTGGCAATGGTGAATGAACTGGAGTAAGCATTTCAAAAGAAAAAATAAGTTCTAAATAGATAAGCCTCATATAAACTTTTTATAAAAAAGTGAGTTCTATTAATAAAGAATAGAATTTTTATTTTTATTTTTATTTTTATTAAATTTTTTTTTATAAGTTATAATCTATTTTTTAAACAAAGGATTGCACAAACCATTTCTCATAGTTGAATAGTGGATCGTAGAAGTAAATCGTAGCCCAAGTGAAGTGGAAGATATGCTGCCATTTTCGCCAACTCTGAAAAAGGAAAAGAAAAAGAAAAAGAAAAAAAGAAGTCCATAGGGTATTACACATACAGGCATTCCAAAAATCTATGCCAACATTTCTTTTTTAAGTCCACCAATATTGTTTAATTTTACTAAAATATATTCGCGGTGTTACTAAAAAAATTGTAATATTTTGGTAGTTTTGGGTTCAATCTTTCAACTTTTGTATTTTTTTTTATTTCTAAGCAATCATATTATAGATATATTTAACAGTTATAGGATATAATAGTCAATAAGATGGGAGATCTCAACGTTCATCTCAAACTAGCAAATACAACACAAGAAAAAAAAAAGTTGCTCTGGGACTAATGACTCGACTCCCACCTATTTCCTACAAGGGAAAACTGCTTAAAGCGGTTTTTATATTGTCTGAAAAATATACTCTAATACTATGATTGGAAGTTGCAATGAAGTGTTTTGTATTGCATTTTGCTAGTCTAGACTGGCTACAGGAGACTTCCACTACCTCTTTTCTATGATCTTTGGTTAGGAGAAGTAAAAATATAAGATGATAGTAAACAAAAGATGCACTGAATCACCGATAGATGACCATTAGGGACTGTGGCGATGTGTGGAGGCCATGTGCTACTCTAGGAGAGTGGAGGTTGGTCGAATATGAAGGATCTGAGGTCGTTGGTCTCAAAAGTGCCGCGCGTAGCGACAACAAGATGTGTGGATCTCACGCGCGGTTTGTGCCACATGTGTGATGCATGTGCCGCTCCGTTTGACATTCTATTTCCCTGTCTAAAGATCGACGGCTGGGGAGTCTTATGGTGGGGTGCGTGGTAGTCGTGGGGGGTCGAAAAATAGTAAATTAACGCTTCTCCTTATTATGGATGGAAAACAAAATAAAAATAAAAAAAGAAAGGACTGGATAGTTTTTGGACTAGCCAAACAGGAGGGAGGGAGGAGCCAAAGCTCCACCCCACCCGGGCTGAGAAGGTGTGATGTTTGAGTTTTTTGTTGAGAGCTAAATCGCCTAGAGAGAGAAAATAAAAATCGCCTTCAACTTTTGTAATTTATATGTACGTTGCAAATTCGGTATTGGTTTGAAGACAAAAGAATACTATTATATGGATTTTCTCCCAACATATATTTTCTCCCTATTTTATTATATGGTTTGCCTAAGTAGATTTTACTAAGGTTTAACATTAGAATACTATTTCCTAATTGGTTAGATTACGATATTTCTCTATTTTTGGAAACCTATAGTTGTAATATTCAATTCTTTACGTGCTAGCGTGTCTTTTTCATTTGGTTTTCATGAATTTAAGCAAGACAATTTATAATATCTTAAAAGCCAGTGGTGAGGTAGATAAATTATGAAATGAACAATGAGAGTATTGCATGGACATCAAAACTCACGTGAAATGTTTATTAAGTTGAACTAGGGCTTCTCCCATCTTATGTGGGTGGGTAGCGGGCCCAATCCACTCCCTGCTCCCACTTGGGCAAGGAACACTTACCAGCCCTGCTCCCTAGCCTCGTCCCGCACATGAGGGTTTCCCCATCTGGTCATAGGGTTAGCAGATGGCTTGTAATTCACCAAGCAAAACCCAAACCTATTCTCAACTACCATACCAATAGATCTAACTTTCAAATCTACACATCAAATTAAGATTTTTCCTTTAATATGATAAATTGAGCGGCGGGTGAAAATTTGGGTAGGTGGAGTATCTATCCAGTACCCCACCCCCGCATATAACCCCCAACCCCGCATATAAAATGAAATAGGTGGTTCGCCTGCTTGCTCGCATGAAATTTATGGATTGCCACGAGGGCGGGCAAATGGGCCAGGGGATCAGATGCGGGAGCTGCTTAGTCGGCCTAAGTTGAACTAGGTATATGTCTTTGAAGATGTTCTACTTATGATTCAATTCATTCTTTCGTAGTATAATGTTTATAATGTTTGGTGGGAGAGTTATAATACTTTGAATGTGATAAGAGTGCTTATCAACAAAAATGCGATATGTGTCTATCTCTTCAAGTAGTTCTAAGTTTTAGAGCTGGGTAGCAATTTTAGGGAACACAAATTCTAATAGTAGATGGTGATGTGGAGGAATAGTGAATGCATTGTATATGAATGGTGCAAATATGATTAAACTCTTCCTTTAGTTGTGAATATATTCTATGTAGGGATGGCAATACGTGTTTGTGGGTTGTGTTTGTGTTGTGTTAAGTCATGGATATTCGGTTATATGGGTCAACTCTAGGGGTGTAATAGGTCCGGTTCAGTCCAGTTTTATACAATTGGGACCGAATTGGTATACATTGGTTTTGCATTTTCAAGAACTCATCCCGGACCAGTTATCATCCTAAACCGGTACTTCTGGTTTTACCGATTCCGGTCCGGTTTTAATCAAGTGTCAATGTAATTATATATCACAAATATATATATATATATATTTAAGATTAAAATTTTATGTTATAAATTATAATATAAAATTATTTCATATATAATTATATATAAAAATTATATATACATATATAAAATATTTTATATAATATTAAAAATTAATTTGTATATATATTTTATAAACCGGTCCGGTTTGGTTCAGTTTGGTGTCGGAAAGCCAAGAATTGACACCATACCGGATTTAGCTGGTTTTAAAATGAAGGAACGGGTCCTGGATTGGACCGGTTCAAAACTAAGCCAACTGGTCCGGTCCGGTCTAGTTTGGGCTGGTTTTTCAGTTCAAACTTTCACCCCTAGTCAACCCAAACACGGCCTATTAAGCTGAACGAGTTCGACCTTCAAACCATTAGGGTTTGAACCAATCGTTATTAATAGTGGTTTAAAGACATAATGGGAAAGAAGTAATATTAAGGATCTCCAGTGTGATACTTGCCCACGATATTCACCAAGTATATCAATCCCTCTTGGCAATGTTGGCATGGTAGCGGACTTGAAGCCCTAATAGTTTGCAATCCAGTAAGGATTAGAGAGAGTCAAGCCATAAGACAAGTCATACTAATTGAACACTTGGCCTATATAAATAGAGGTCAAAGCACATGCCATAGGTAACTTCTCAATGATCTCATAACCAAAATATTCTGTATGCTTTATTCTAACTTAGGCATTGGGGGTGTTTCTCACAACACCGAACCTCTCTTATCTTCTTGGTGCAGGTTGTTGGAGGCAATAGTAGGAGTATGATACACATCCACAACATTGGTGCTGCTTATGGGATTCTGAGAATTCAATGTGCTTTTCGTATGCCTGAAACAACACGTTCTCAAGCTACCCAAGATCAAGAAGCCACTTCAACAAGCAAACAAATGAATGATAGCATAGAGGGAAGATTTGTAGAAATGGAAGAACGGTTGAGGAAAATGGCTTTGAAGATGAAGAGCCTCCAACGAGAGAATGAGGCTCTAAAATGAAAAATGTCGATTCGGGGGAAGACACTGCACCAAGCCATATTGAACGAACCGAATAAGAGTTGTAAAGAGCAGGTAGACCAACCTTTGATGACAAAGAAAAGAAAAAGATGCATAATGATTTACACAATCTCATGGATAAATTTGAAAAGATGGCTAAAGGATATGTGCATCCTCATTCGCTGATCAACTGCTCAATAGTATAGATCTACCTTATAGCACGAAAATAATGGCAGGGCCACTCTGGCCAACGTTCAAAGTTTCACAAGTTGAAATGTACAATGGATCTAAGGATCCAATGGAGCATTTGGAGGTGTTCAAGGCTCACAAGACACTCCATAGTTTTCCAGGAGAAATCTCATGTCGAGCTTTCCCCTTAACCCTAAAAGGAGCAGCAAGAGAGTGGTTTGGAATTCTACAACTGAGCTCCACAGACAACTTTGAGAAATTTGGTAGACAATTCTTAACATAATTCATGGCCAATAGAAGAAGGAGGCGACTAATTGCATACCTCCTCATTGTCAAACAATGGTAGGACAAGAGCCTAAAGGCATACCTAACCAGATTCAATAAAGAGTGAATGACGGTGGATGATCATGACCAAAAGATCATGTTAGCATTGTGTGATATCCGCTCATTCTTTCTTCTTCTTCTATTAGTCTCGATCTACGTGCTAAGCTTCGATAAACGTGCCGAGCCTTGTTCTACATGTCGAGCTTCAGTCTACGTGTCAAGCTTCAATCTACGTGCCGAGCCTTATCCTAAGTGCTGTACCTTGATGGCGTGTTTTGAAAGCTATCCAACAGATTTCAAAGTAAGATAGATATTTTAAAACTTGTGAATATTTTAAATATTATGGAAATATCTATAGGAGATATTTCCAGTATCATTAGATAAGCTTGTTTTTAAAGTAACACAATTATAATATTTTAATGAGCTCTAAAAATATTCTAATTGTGGATAACTATTTAAATTAAATATTTTAGTTGTTTTAAATTATTAAGAGATTTAACTTTACGTTGAAAACTCTTATTTAATTTAAAGGATTTTATTCTCTTTGAGTAATTAACGATATTTTATCGTTTTAAATAATGATGAAGAAATATTATTTTATAAACTAAAGTTTATAAAATAATATTCTATCTTAATTCCTCTTAGTGTTTTATTTAAGTGTTTTATTTTAATATAATATTTATGCATTTTCAAATCAGTATTAAATTCATCGTTAGATCGTTTTGAGGATCTCGTAGCATAGGACTGAGATTAAATACCCAGACCCCTATCTTTTCCTCCTCACTTTTTCTCTTTGTCCTTTTTTTCTTCTCTCTCCTCTCTTTCTTCTCCATGCTCGACGTACGTGTGTTGTCCCTTCCTTCACCGTTCGGTTTACACTTCCAGCGGGCGCCACCTCCAGTCGTCGTGTCTCACCTCCACCTCTGGCGAGCACTACCCCACAGGTGGTGAGCTATATCGGCAACCTTTTCTCCCTCTTTCTCCCTACAAGCAATTGGGTTTTATACTCATTTTCTCCTCCTTGAGCCACCATACATGGCCAAAACGGCCACCAATCACCACCAACGGCTTCACCACATCATGAGCTTCCTCCCCATGTCCTCCTTTCTCCCTAAATCTCTCTCTTTCTCCCTCCAAGCAAATGGATTTTACACCCATTTTCTCCTCTTTGAGCCACCATACAGGGCTGAAACGGCCACCAAGCACCACCAATGGCTTCACCACATCATGGGCTTCCTTTCCATGTCCTCCTTTTCCTATACCTCTCTCTCTTTCTCCGATGGGTCTCCACAACCTTAGTTTCGGTTGCACCGCCGTACACGGCTACCCACGGTGTTTCACCACCACCAACTTGTTTCTTTCATCACCACGACCTTCTCCAACAAATTTCATGTCCAAAGGAGTTGTGTACATCTCTCACTTTCCCTCACTCTCCAAGGCATGAAGTTAACTTCTAGTGGTCGATCCGCCGCCGTGAGCCACCGTATGGCCACCACCTCGCCACCACAGCTCTACCAGATCTTCCTCTACCTCTCCCTAGCTTCCCACGAAGTTCTATGGCCTTCATTCACCTCAAGTAAACTCCCACCATTTTGGATTCACTGTTCACGGTGTGATGCAGCTGTGCTCCGCCACCTTTGGCCACCACGATGCCACCTTGAGCCTTTCCAAGGCCTTGCCTAGCTATTCTCAAGCCCAAACCGCCAGCTTACGTGGTGGACAGCCACCGTACGCAGTGTTACTGCCACGTACGACTTCTTCGACGCCTTGATCGTGACCAGCAGCAAGCGATGCACGGGTTATCCCATCAATGGTATAACCCTCTATCTATAGTTATTTATGTTTAAAGTAGTTGATTGGTTGGATTGTAGACTGTATAGTTAGTAATTGTGGAGTTCGCTGCGTAGTTGTGAAGTGAAGCGTAGTTGTGAAGTGAAGCGTAGGTGTGAAGTGTTGGGCTTGATTGCGTAGTGTTGTGGACTGTGCTGTGAAGTATGGGCGTGAAATGGATGCTGTAGTTGTGATACGGTGTGAAGTGTGAAGGGGGTACGCGTGGAGCGTACTCTGTGTGGTGTAGTGACGCGCCGTGTGACTTGCATTGTAGTGACTTATGGCATAGAATGAAGGGGGGTGCATGTGGAGCGTACTCCGTGTTGTATGGCGATGAACCGTGTGTTGTGCGTCTTGATAATAATAAGTGTTATAGCGAAGGGAGTACGCGCGGCGCGTACTCCATGTCCCGTAGCGATGCATCGTGAGGTGTGTATCGTAGGGATGTATGTTGTAGTGTGGATAGAAGGGAGTTCACATGAGTGTACTCTATGCTATGTTGTAATACACCGGATGGCGTGTCACGAAGAGTTGGATGGCATAGCGGAGAAGTGTGGAGTGTATGATGTAGCATGAGGAACTGTGTAACAGTGTTCTCAAGCAGCGGTGATGTGGCTGTAGTCCAAGGTGACGAGTGTCGCCTTGAGGCTAACTTGTGGCTGAAAGTATGTGTGAAGCGGTAAAAAGGTATCAAAGAGTGCAGCGGAAGCACGATGGGCATTGTGCTGTTATTCGGGAATTTGTCTCGAGCTACATAATGTGACAGAGACACATTTGTGGATGCAATCGTCTTGTCAAGTGGCGGGAACTGTGTAACTATGTCTCGAAACAGTGGTGATATGGCATGTAGTCTGGGGTGGTGACGGGTGTCACTTTGTAGTTGACTATGGCTAAGAGTATAAGGAAGTGGTAGAAAAGTATTAGAGCGTGCAGCGGAAGCATGATGGGTGTCGTGACGTGACTCGGGATTAGTCTTGAGCTACATGACGTGATAGAGGTGCATTTGTGGATGCAGTCCTCTCCTATCAAGTGTTGGGATGAACTTGTACAAGGCTAGGAAGTAGGAAGAGTCCTATCGACCGGGTCTGAGCAATTTGGTATTGGAGTATGGAGCTTGTTTATACAAGCGAGTGTTCATTGGAATTATAAGTTACTCTTAGGTGATAAAAGGGGATGAGATACAGGTGTCTCTGGCAAGACACGTGTGCAGGATAGGTTTACCATATGTAATGGGTAATCTGTCCTGAGCATGGTTACATGGTGTTTTAACCCCAGAGTTGGCTTGAATTCATGTAACTTGACTGGATGGGAATGAGGATTTAGTATGGGTTAGGGTACGTGAAGGTAGTGATGAGTATATAGTGTAAGGTTGGGACGCATGACTTTGTCGGTCGGAATCATGCGTCGGATTGAAGAAATAGAAGAACGAGATGCAAGTCTTAGTATCTTAACCCTAAGGTGAATCACGAAAGTTCACTTTAAGGAATAAAATTCTGAAGGTTTTAGTATGGTAAATGGCACGTAAGAGGCTAGAGATGGATGGAGAGTGTTCCAAGTGAAGCATAGTTCTATTTTTAGAATAGTTACTTATGCATTAGATAGATGATGACGTAAGGTTATGTATATGCATGTAGGTTGCCATCTGACATGCACACGAAGGGACTGCATGGATTGAGTATGGCATGAAGTCCAGGTAAGTATTACGTTCATACTCTTCTAGAGTTTTCTCTATACAAACGAAGAAGAAAATGAAAGCTTTTCTCTAAAAGGAAAACGAAACTTTTCTACACGAATACACATTTTAAGAAAGAAAAAGAATGAAATGTAAGTTTTTAAGTATAAGTACGTAGCGGCCTTCCTTGGCAGCCCCTTTTTACGCACCAAAAGTATGTACGTGTATGCATGTGAATGGATGCTATAAGTAGTACGCATTGTATGTATGTTCAAGAAAAGAAGTTTTAAAAGACAAGTAAGAGCTGTTAAGGACTGTAAGGACTGAAACTGAAATGAAAAGAAAGAAAAGAAAAGAAAGAATTTTTTTTTTTTTATAAATAAATGTCTCTCCTAAAAATGATTCTTTCTAAAAAAACTTTTTTAGACTCTTTCTAAACAACTTTTCTTAAAATAAGAGGAAAGAAAACTATTCTCTCTCTTAAAGAAACTTATTTTAAAACAACTTTTACAAAATAAAAGAAAGAAAACCATTTTTCTTAATTAAAACTTTTATGAATCGTAAGAATTGAAGAAACGTAAGAACTGTAAGGATTGAAATGAAAGAATGGACTGTAAAGGAAAGGAAAGGACTATAAAGGAATGAACGGATTGAATGTATGATGTATGAAAATACGTAAGGCTCACATGGACTGGAATGAAAATGGTACCAAATGAATGGACTGGACGGGGCAGATTGCAATGCCGGGTAAGTAGTACTGGTAGTGCACCCAGTGCTGCACCTTGACGGAATGGATTCCCAACCAGTGGCCACGGGCGGAATCAGGTCCAAAAGACCGCTAACCCTAGCATACGAGGTGTAACAGTGTGTTATGGCCAATGAATGTGATAAGAATGAACGGATGCATGTTAATAAAGAATGCATGTATGTATGAATGAACGGAATGCATGAATGTACATAAGTAAGGAAAGATGAATGTATGAATGTATGTATGCATGTATGTATGCATGTATGTATGTAAAAGATAAATGCATGAAAAGACTCTTTAAGAAATAAAGGCGGTGATGCGTGGGGAACTGTTTTAAAGAAGAAAGCATGTTTTAAAAGAAAAAACTCCACCTCGCAACATTTTTAAAACAAAAAGAAAGACGTATGCATGCTAAATACGATATGTATGTATGGAATGATAAATGCATGATTGAAAATCTATGTTATTATATTTTAACGGTATGAAGTAATGCTTACGAGTCATCAACTCATTTTAGTTTTTATGTGTGCTCTCCCAGGGACAAGATGAGCATGACAGGTCAGGATGGGCACAGGCCAAGGGGAAGAGCATGAAGGCCTAGGTAAGATGTTTTATACGAGAAACTTAAATTTTGAGATTTAATGTTTTCCGCTGTAATTTTTTAATTAAGAAAATAAATTTTATTTATAACATGGAGTCTTTTGTATCCTGCCATGAATGGAAAATAAATTGAAAAGGAATCGTAATTCCCGTCGATTTTATCAAAATCATTTGAAAAGGACACACCATAAGGACAGGCATTACGCATTGCTTTCGGGAGGTATTCTGCCTAGAAATCCTTTCATGAAGGAACTGGTGAGGAAAACTCCTATAACATTATGAGAGTTTATGGATCAAGCAGAAGATTTCGTCAATGCTAAAGAAACTCTCCAGGCCTTAATCGCCCCAAGGAAATCAGAACTAGAGTAACTAGAAAACTGGCCAATGGAAAAAGTTGGGAAAAAGAGTAGAAAGCGAGGAAAGACCAATACAACAAAAGGAGGGATGGAAGCAGTCCCTTAAGAAATCAAAGCACTAGGATGGCATATTGAGCATGAGCATGTAGAGTAAGGAATAAACTCTAAGTGATGGCAATCGTGGCATGAGAACTCACTGCTATTGCACATATCATAATAAAGAGGGGCATCAGACGAAAGACTGCCACTTCCTAAAACGAAAAATTAAGGCTATGCGAGGAATGGGAAGTTGGAGTGATTAGTCGCTCAACATTCCTTGCCCCTAAGGCTAACAATAAAAAGAGGGCAAGAATGGGGTTTGGGATCCTGTAGGAGCAAAAGCCCAAAGAGAAGGAGGACAATGCGAGGAAACCCTAAAAGAACCCCTCGCTAAAGTTCAAAAGGAACAACGCACCCCTCTGCAAAATCCGAACAATAGCAAGGTGATTCGCTGAAGGGGGTTCAACATCTTTCAGAAGGAAAGCACATGCTTGAAAAGTGAGGTATGAAGAAATCTTCAACTTTGGAAGACTGACGAAGCATGCAAAAACCTAGAAAACAGCCGCCATCTCCTTTAACTAAGATGCTGACTATGAAGGAGTAACATACCTACATGACAATGCACTAGTGGTAACAATGTTGGTCATCAACTTCACCACTATGAGAATATTGATTAATAATGGGAACGCGATTGTAATCCTCTTCTGGGATGCATTTGTAAAGATGAGGGGGGATAGACCAAAATCGTCTTCGCCCGTCGCCATCACCATTGAAGGGATTCTCAGGAGAAATAGTACAACATGTGGGCTCCATCACACTACTTGTGTCTATTAGAGCAAACCAGTGCATAGCAACCACCATGACAAACTTCTTGGTGGTTAAGACCTGCTCTTTATACAATAACATAATCGGGCGACCAACTTTGAACAAGCTAAAGGCTGTAACCTCCACATACCACTTGAAGATAAAATTTCCAATGGAGGCAAGCATTAGAGAAGTATGTGGTGAACATGTATTGACACGAGAGTATTATGTACAAGAGCTCAAGAATGGGGAGAAAGGTGTGCGGATAAATAAGTCATCCAAACCTGATGAATAGTCACCACCACAACCCTTTGAGCTTATCGAGCGTGAACTTGAGTCTTAGGATGAGCAAAATTTGAAACAGAGTGAGGTTGATGAGCCTCTCGAACTCGTGAGGATCAGAACCAACATGAAGCCTGAAGTAAGACAACAATTGAAGCAGCTACTCATCGAGCCTAAATATTTCTTTGCATGGAGCCATGAAGACATGCTTGGAATTGACACGGAAGTGATCGAACATCACCTTTACAAAAACCTAGAAACAAAGAAAGTCCGGAAAAAATAAAAGAGTTTGAGCATGGAAAAGTATGTAGCAATAGTAGAGGAGGTGGGATGTCTCTTAGCTGCGGGGTTCATTAGGAAGGCCACTACCCGAAATGGCTCTCCAATGTGGTCCTGGTCTAGAAATTGAACAAGTGGATAATGTGCGTCGATTTCACTAACTTGAGCAAAGTGTGTATAAATGATAGTTTTCCTCCACCTTGTATCAATCTGATTGTAGATTCAATAGCATGCCATTAAATGTTGAGCTTCATGAATGTCTACTCTGAATATAACCAAATTAGGAAGATCCAAGTCGACCAAGAGAAGACTTCTTTCATAACAGGCCAAGGGTTTTATTGCTACTAGGTGATGCCCTTCAGACTAAAGAATGTCGGTGCAACATATCAAAGGCTAGTAAATTGCATGTTCAAGGAACAAATCGGCCGGAATATGGAAGTCTATATAGATGACTTGCTTGTTAATAGCAAAGGAACTTGAGCAACATGTAGCAGATCTACGAGAGGTTTTTAGCATCCTACAACAATATAAAATGAAGCTTAACCCAACAAAGTGTGCCTTTGGCATGGATTTGGGCAAGTTCCTTAGTTTCATGGTTTAGAAAAGAGAAATAGAGGCCAATCTATAAAAGATTAAGGCCATAATCGACATGGAGCCGCCTCGAAATATAAATGAAATACAGAAAATGATTTGGCAAATATCAGCACTCAATAGGTTCCTGTCGAAGTCAATCAACAAATGCTTTCCTTCCTTCAAGGTATTGTTGAAAATTCAGTCCTGGAATGACGAGTGCGACCAAGCATTTAAGGAGCTGAAGGAGTACCTATCTAATCGTCCTCCTTAGTCAAGCTAGACTAGGGGAAACATTAGACTTGTATCTATCTGTTTCCCTAGTTGCAATATCAATGGCGTTGGTAAAAGAAGAAGAAAATGTCCAAAAGCCAATATATTATATGAGCAGAACTTTGAGGGGAGCCGAGAATTGTTATCGACGAATAGACAGCTGGTCTTTTCTCTAGTAACGGCCGCTTACCAATTAAGGCCATACTTCAAGGCTTACTCAATCAAAGTATTGACTGAGGCTCCACTAAAGAAAGTGTTTCAAAATCCCTGATACATCCAGATGCCTCAATAATTTTTTGATAGAGCTAAGAGAGTTTGACATTGAGTATCTTCTTGTGTTTCCATCAAATGGAAAATACTGGCATATTTCGTAGTGGAGTTCACCAATTTCCCCAAGGAAGTCCAAGTGACACCAATCCTGGCAGGTCTATGTCGATGGCTCCTTCTGCCGCAATGGCGGAGGAGTAGGCGTATATATCATAATTGATTCTAGTGAGAAAGTTTTCTACGCGATAAAAGTCGCTTTCAAAACTACCAATAATGAAGTAGAATATGAAGCTTTGCTGGCAAGACTCGTCATGGCAGAAGCACTAGGGGCGAGAGAAATCGATGTAAGGGTAGACTCCCAAGTGGCAAGAGAATAAACTATTATCTGAAATGATGCTTTGTGGTATATTGAATTGGCATACAATTGCTTTCCATATGAATCTCGTGTTGCTATTGGTCATGATCGTTGTTGGGCCTACGCTTCTATGCATTTTGTGAAATAGTTCACAATAGCAATAATATACTTCACTCATCCTTTTTCCTGGGGCATAGGTCCAATGATGTCAACTTCCCATTGTGCGAAAGGCTGGCCAAACCCCACGTCACAAGGGCCCATGAACCCAGAACCAAAAGCCTGCTTAGTAGAAACCAAGGCCATGACCGCCAAAACACGCTTATACAAAATTCAAATCCAATCATCATAATAGTGATTTAATGACGTAATGAGCAAGAAGTAAAATTAATGATCTCTAGCGTGATACTCGCCCATGATATTCATCTAGTGTATCAATTTCTCTTGTCACGGTAGCAAACTTGAAGCCCTAACAGTTTATAGTCCAACAAGGACTAGAGAGAGTCAAGCCACTCCAATTGAACAATCATCCTATATAAATATATGTCAAAGCACACGCCAAAGGTAAGTTCTTCATGATCTCAGAACCAAAATACTCTGTACAATACTCTATTCTGACTTTGGCATTGGAGTTGTCTTTCACCACACCGAGCCCCTCTTATCTCCTTGTTGCAGGTTGTTAGAGGCAATAGGAGTATAAAACACACCCACAACAGTATTAATAGGTGAATATTCTTGGAAAGCTCAATTAAGCTTTAGTGGATAATTTTGAAATGGTGATAGGCCCAACTATTATTTTTAAAAGGCCAAAGAAATGTTTGTTGGATAGTTTGGGCTTATCTTGAACTCAAGAACCAAAGCCCCTGAGTTAAGCTCAAACTCGGTTAATTTGCACTGCCTCAAACTTGTTTATACTATATAGGTTCCATGCACATCGGCTTCTCAATACTAGGGTTTCCAGTAGAGTGTGTGTGTGTGTGTGTATATATATATATATATATATATATAACCTAATCCTGTTCATCTCCTGCTTTCTACATTCTCCTCTACTACCATTGTAATATTTTCCATATATTGTTTTTCATCCAATATGAAGAACAACTCCTGTTTTCAAATATTAATTTGTGAGTTTTTCATATTTATTTCGTCCTTTTTATATTTATTTATTTACTTGCATTTGGTTGATTCTACCACCTACTTTTTCCTATACATTTTTTTAAAAGGAAATAGAGGATAGTCACATGTCCAATAGTGACATTTGTCCAATAGATTACCTCAAGGTTTGTACTGCTAAGCAATTTTTCATCGGTTACAACTAGTGCTCAGAGGCCACCTTGAGTTCCAGTCATCATTGGTTTCCACCTATCATGTCCTAGATAAGGTGATTTTAATGTCCCTGGATCACCAGAAGGGGCAATTGATGACAAGAGTTATGCCTCGAAAGTTGCCTTTTCCCTAGCATGCTCTCTTGTGGGTTGAGGTTACCTTTTCCTAGCCCTGTTCATGATGTGTTGGATCGTCTCAGATTGGCCTCCTCTCAGCTTCACCCAAATGCGTGGAGGATCTTGATGTGCTGTTGCATTCTATGGTGGTGCACCTTGTTAAATTTAGACCCAGAGCATGCTGGCCAATTTCTTCGGACCCCAAATCTCATAAAATGTGAGGGAAAATTTGTAGTTTCAGGGCGATGCACGCCCTCGTCACACTGGAATTGCGCTATCACAAGGTTAAAGACTGGACCAATAAACTTTTCTTCGTGTCAGATTGAGGATGAGAATTTTCAGTAGGGCAGGTAACTCATGGGGGATTCCCTATCTGGGCCATATGAGGGGTTGTCCTTGATGATAAAATAGTACGACCGACGGCTTCTCCCAAGGTGTTATGCCCTATCTCCCTTCTTAAGGAGTGGGAGAAGAATCACCCGAACAATGTCCTTTCAGAAGCTCTTCTCGGGGAGAAGAACATAAGAGCTAGTGTATCTGCCTCCCCTCAGTCACATCATCTTTGGTGACCCCACCATCCCTATATGGTCACAAACCACCCCGACAAAGAAGCATTCTGCTAGCCCCCCTCTCGTAGGCAAGGGGAAGAAATCCTATAGGAAGGTGGCTAGAGCCTACAGCAGCTCAGTGTTCCCTCCTCAGTTTTCTCTGAGGTAGTCTTCAAAGGTAGTCAAGGTGGCCCCCACTCATGTTGCCTACCCCGATACTAGTTCCCTCTATTCATCCTTCAAAGCCTCCTTGGAGGCAAAAGGGAGAGAACACCGCCATTCCTGAAGCGCCAATTGATACTTCGTCCATTGTTGCTTTGGTCACAGAGGTTGCTGTCCCCACGACTCTAGCTGTGTCGATGGGCTTGCGTATGCTGTCTTGGGGAGACAATATACTCTCAATACACTTTCTTGGAGCAGTCTCCTCGTCAGTCGACTTTGGTAGAGCCTTATCTCGAGGTGAACATGGAGATGACCCTTTCTTCTCCTTCTACTGTGCAATCTACAGTCGGGGGTCAAGTCTTCGAGGGCGATGCTGAAGATCAGATAGAAGGTCCCATCTCAAATATGGAGAGGGCGCCTTCACCTGAGCCCTCTTGTGCCCAACCCTAGGAAAAAGGGTCCTACTCCTGTCCTTGTAGTAGTCAAGCCTATGGTGGGTTTTGCTGAGAAGTCGGTCGAGAGATCTCCTGGGTGAAGAAGCTGATTTGAACTTGGTCGCAATTTTTATTCTTGAAGCCGAGAAGTCAATTGCTCCAGTCTTTCCCTTGCCGGTCACCATATTGCCAGCTACTGAAATGGAGGTGGTTATGGAGACGAGGATTGAGGAAGGAGGTTCGTGCACCCCTGGCGAGAGGAGGGAGCACTCAAATCTCAGGAAGAGGACCCCTCTCATTCCCAGATTGGCATCGACCTTGCATAGGGGGTCATGGGCATGACCAAGAGGTTGGAGACCACTGTGCGGCCACCGCTTGAAGAATGCCAAGTGGAGACTATCCCCTCCTCCACTTGGTTTAAGGTCGGGGGAGCTTGGGCATAATCCTTGGAGTGGGTGACTAAATCCTTGATGGATTTGTTTTTCGAGGTCTTTTATGCTCGTCGATTTGTCTTTTTTCCTTCTTTATCCTTTTCCTACTCTAGCCTGTGTCGCCCCAACCTCCCATTGGGATGGAACAAAGACTTAGAGCATTAAGACATGAAACATAAGGTTACATACCCCCGTACGTGATAGTTAATATGCAATGCATCCTATAAGTGCAACTAGCATAATGCAATATTCACAGTAGATTAAATGTGACAACAAAACTTATGGTAGAATAACTAAAAACATCCCAATTCATTAATAATCATCATGAGTTCAAACCAAGTGGTAGCATAATCTTAGTACAGCTAATCATCATAAGAAGTCTATAAAGTTAGATCAATTGCTTCATGCGTTCTAGAGCATGAAGAGTTAGTGCTATAAACATCAGAATAAGGTCTAGTCTTTTCTCGAGGTCTGGCTCCTCCTCAATCAGTTGGATCTATCGTTCCATCTAATCTGTCCTCCTCGAGTCCTGATATAACTTCTATCATTACGAGTGGAATGATAATGAGTCCACAAGGGGTGAGATTTACTTGAAATTTTAGTAAGTTAAACAACCAACATGCACAAAGATAAATTATGCGTGATGAATGATAAACACGAAATGCTTGTAATGCGGAAAAATCAGTATATGTCTCCCATCTAGATTCTTCAACATTTTTTGAAAAACTAAGACATGCATTTTCTTACATAGAACATTTTTATACTTAATTGGCAAAAATATCATAACGTTTAATTATTACTAGTAATTCATACTTAAATTGTAACATCATAACGTGTGGTATTGTCACAGTTCCCCATATGCACTTTGAGTACTAGTTAGTAACTGTAGTACACCTCATGTTGAAACTATGTTGGCTGCAGACTCATTCTCAATGTATTGATAACATAACATAACATTATAACATGTACATCCACCAGCCTTAGGTGTCATAACATTTGACTTCGTTTCGACGTTCTTTAAAAAGAACCCATTCGAAACTCGTTGACTATTCTTCGTTAACTTAGGGGTTACCACTCCATTATTAAACACTCCAAAGTGGACAGACGAGTTCCATTAGGATAATTCCCCATCCTATCCTTTGAGGTCGTGAAAAAAATTATTTTTCATGCTATGTTGAAAAATGTTGTTCATGACATGTACATATGTAGCAAGTTTCCATGTAGAAATGACATTTATATGCAATATGCTAAAATTGGTGAAAATATCACATGTCATGTAAGTATGCACTCAATGTATCATATAACATGATATTTTATGCTCAAAATGACAATTATAACATAAATGTGACATTTATCAATAAATCATAAATAATTCATCAAGGTGTAAGTTAGATGTCAACTTACAAACTTCCTGAGTTTGAAATGTTGTAGCGGCTAAAATAAAATTTATACCAAGTTATGATTTATACTACTATGGGAAGGTGTTCATAATTAAAAGGCTTAAAAAATGGATATTTACAAAAATACCCCTAAACTCTAAAAAATTTAAAAAATTGCCACTAAAGCCCTAAATTTTTTACTATTTACAAATGAACCTCAAATTTAACCAAACTTTTTGGAGCTCATATTTTTTATATTCTAAAACCATTTATACCCTTGGAATTTTAAAATTTAAAGTGGAATTAACTCAAACATACACAACCCGTGGCGTGTATTTTAGTTAATGCCTAAGTGTGTTTTCAACTATTGATCCTTATGAATGCATGCTTATGCAATTTTATTAAATCACAAATAATTACTATAGTCCTTAATGAGATGATATAAGAAAATTCTTGGGTGAGCATGGTCATCCTAACAATTAATCATGGCTAAAAACCTTAATCTTCATTAATCAAGCAGATGCTCTTAGTCTAAATCACAAAGGAATGCTTCCTAAATTCACCCAAAACATGTATTTTCATTCTTATCCTAGCCACAAGACTTTCTAAATGCTTAATGATCAACCCTAGGTGAATAAATCAAAACTAATGCCTTAATCATAGCTTAATTAAAAACCATGCTTATTTGATGATCAACACAAGGTAGAATCAAAACTTATCATGGCATGCTTTTAATTTCAAAATTAAACCTTCAATGATCTTTTAAGACATTAATAAATCATATCATAAAATGATAAGACATGCCATAACCAAAATTTCCACTTAAAACAATTTAAACTCTTAAACCATTCTTAATGAACTTGGTTTTGAATTAGCATGGTAACCTTATCTAAACTTAACCAAAATTTATTCTAAGACTTGAAAACAAGACTTGACATGTAAACGAAGATCTAGGGCAAGCAAAAATTTCGTGGCCCACTCAAGCTTCCAACACAAGAACACCAAGAACTTCCAAGAACACTCAAGCTCACACACACCTTTTAGTTTCTCTCAAGAACTAAAGGGGAAGATGGCTCTCAATGCTCAAGAGGAGCTGGAGTTGAGGTGTGGAGGAAATGAGGGGGTGGAGGGAATTTTTATAGGAAGCAAAGGAGGAGGTAACGTTGGCCTAAGCCCTTGGGGATTGGGTGATTTGGGTGGTGGTGTAAGGAGTTGAAATTTCAGCTTGCCTTCATCATCTTGTGTCACTTATGCAGGGTGAATAGTGCCCTGAAATCATCATGACTTCATCAAGTCAGGTGCTACATTGATTCTAAGGGTGTTCATCTAGTCTTGGTGCAGAAGAAAGAAAAGAAAAACAAGCAAAAATCATACATGAAGTTGACAGGTTCAAGGGTGGTTTTCTTGGGAAGTTTTGATCATGGCTTTGACTCACTCTCTTGTCCTTTCATCATGGCTGGTTTGTGTAGGTCATAAGCCATATTTGGAAGGCTTTCAGGTAGGGGAAGGGTTTATGGTTGGCTGCCAACTGATCATAAAGTGGTAGCTCAAATGAAAGGGGTGAAGAGAAGTGGGTTGCAGAAATCGAAATGGCTTGATGCCTTCTGTTTTGTGCTTTATTTGGGTGGGAAAAAAATGGGCCAAATGCTCATGATGACCATGAGGACCTCTTGGGGATTGGGTGGTGATGGAGGTGGCTCAGCCATGGGCAGAAGTGAGGTTGAAAATCAACCATCTTGGTTATCATCCAACTAGTGTCCAAGGTGAAATCGGTTTTGGTGTTTTGGTTTGGTTTTTGAAACCAAATTTGTCTAAGGCTTGGTTTGGGGTCAAAATGGTCTCAAGAGGTGTTTATAGACCATAGTGCCCTTGAGAAAAAGGCACAAAAAATTAGATTGAAGGGCAAAACAGTCCATTGCGCACAAAGTGCACTAGTGTGCCGATTGGTGTAGTTTGGGGTTTGATGTGTCATTTCTCTTAATGACATGTGTGGAGGATTATCTAGGGTCCTAATATGATCTAAGAATGATGGAATTGAATAATGAAACAAGGAAATCTCAGATAAAAAAGGCTAAAAGGATTAAGAAATAAAATTAAGTTCAAAACAAGGTTTAAAGATCACTAATCATGGGTAAGTTGATTAATGGTCTTAGCCAAGTTTCAAAACTTAATTATGGTTCAAGGAGTCACTTAGAGTATGCTATGGGCTTGAGGGAACCCATGGTATGGTGTATTGAGCTTCAATTTGAAGAGCGAAGAGAGTCAAAACAAGGCTTTGGGCCTTGTTGGGCTTAAAAGGGCCATGAGTGTGAGTGGAGGTGTTGTGGGTTTTGGGTATGGGTTGATGGGAGACCTTTGTTTCTAGATTTTGAGTGATTATGAGAGGCCTCAAGATCTACAAGGATGGGGCTTAAAAGGCTTACCTTGACATAATTGGGCCATGGGTCAAACCTATGAGGGGGGATTGCCCACACCCTGTATTGGGAGATATGTCCCATCAATAGTTGTTTTGGTTAGAATCCTTTAATTCAGTGTGGCTTTTGGGGGTGGCGCAATTAATGAGGTGTGGAGTCCTTGAATTGGCGTTATTAGTGTGGCATGGCTTCCTGTCCCTTCTATCCTGCGGGTGCAAGCTGTCAGGCTCCTCATTCCTTACTGTTAGAAGATCAAGGGTTCAATGCATTTCTCGTCCACCTATTTGCATAGGTTTTCTAAGGCTAGGCATCGTAGGTGAGTGCTGGTGCGATGTGTCCCCTCCTAAACAAGCCTAGGGGCTGTCCAGTCAAGCAGGGCTCCTCGTACTTGGTCTTGTCTTTTAGGCCTTCATAGCCTGGGGGAAAAATCCCTTTACACTAGTAATAAATTAAGCGCACGTAATTTTATATAATTACAATACATGTACAAAAATTCATCACATTTCGTTCAAATAATTATTGTTCATAAAAAAATAAGAATCTAAGCAATTTATAACACAAAATAAATGTTTAACAAATGTGGCAAAAAATGATCACATAATATCATGGTATGCATGTATTTAATAACCACATGCAAAAATTATTTCAGAATAATATTCATGTGCCACGATTACATGGTGAATAAAACAAAATCAGCAAACACACCAACAATAAGCTCTAGCCCAATAGTTGAGCTCATTGTCCTTGTGTGTGAGGTCTTGGGTTCAAAACACTACAAGAACCTTTAGCCAAACACTGTGGTTGGCCATAATCAGTGGGTCGCGCCCTCTTGATTGCCCAAATGCAGAGCAGGCCTTTGCCTATTGGGCTCAAGGCCCAATTTCGCCTAGAGGCCCCCGTTTTTTTAAAGATGGGCTAGTATAAAATTAAAAATGGCCCATACCCATATAAGCACAAAAAAAAATTAAAACAAGTCCAAAGCCTAAACCCATCACTAAGGAAATGATCATCTTTTTCCTCTCACCTGTATAGGGTTTCTTTTCATCTACTAAAAAAAAAAAAAAATTGCGAAGGGTTGCCACCACCTTCTATTTGCGAAAATGAAGGAAAATTTATTTTTTTGAGGCGCGTGGAGTAGCCATCACCATCGTTGCTAGGTCATTGGATCGCTCCATGTGCCGCTGCCAAGCACTACACTGGCTTGTGGTGCACAACTTTGTGACAGGGTGTGCTATACTAGCCTGGTGCATGCTTTTCTATGGTAGAGCATGACAGGCTACGCCATCCAAGTGTGTGACATTGTATGTTGCAGAACCTACCACCTTGGTCTGATGTGTGACACTACTCACAGTAGAGATTGTCGCGACCTGTTATGTGGCTTTCTGTGCAGTTGGGCCTCCCTCACCGTTGGTCCTACACCATGCCGATGGGCATCTCTGGCCTGAGGTAGTGTTTTACCAGCTCTGCACCATGGTAGTGTTGCACCAACACTACTTGCGCAACACCCAATTGGTGCGCAACATGTTTGTTAGCGTAGCGCCATGAGTGGCTCAACATCAATTAATGTCGCACCACACACAATGCAGTAGCGACACATCAAAATGGTGTTCGTTGTGCCACTTATATTGCACAACACAGGGTTTGTGCACATGTGTGTTTGGTCATAACTCTACCTGTGCAGTAGCACTATTGCTTGTGTGATACACTGTAATGCACAACCATCTCTTGTTGTAATGATCATTTTTGGCAACCATGGTTACGGGAAAAATTTGTCTTATCATAGAAAAATTATTTCGTAAAGAAATCATAACAAGCACAACAAAATATAAATCAAGAACAACCTATTTTGGCTTTATTACCACTGTTAGAAATATTAGATCAGAATACACAGTGGAATGGATATTACCTAATAAGAAATATCTTGGATCTAGTGTATTTGTTCCATAGATTCTCTGTTGTCATTGTTTGTTCAAAATCTTCACTTATTGATGGTTGAGTGTATTACTTGGTAAGACTAGAACAACACCCACATATTTCACAACCTAAGTGCCGGAACTAGAGAGAATTGTTAGAGAGAGAGATTTTCACTTTATACATTGAAATTCCTTAGCCTAAGAGGGAAAGGACTATCTATATAACCCTTTTAATTGTAACCCCTGGCTAGCCTTAAAGGCCAACTATCAAGGTTCTTGAAGTAGCTATTAAGCGACTTCATATTCCCTAGCCAAAGGAAGGAAAAATGGTACCCACTATAGGTGCCCCTTTACTGAAATAACTTTATCTAAATATTTTGACAAACAAACTTTGACTTATTTTTATAAAGTTTGTATCTATATATATCAACAATTAGATTCATAAGAATTCAAGTGGTTGTTTTATATTAGGAATATGATTTTCTCTAATTTCTTTGGGTATTTAAATATTCTCATTATACATATAGAGATAATGCACTATGAAAAATAATAAATAAGAATTTATTCTGGTTTATACGAGTTAAGTCGAGTTTTGTACGAGTTGTATCGTTTAATAATTTATCATAATTTTGTGTTCATGAATCATTGATCATTTAATAAATTAATCAAGCCAAACTCAAGTTTGATCAAACTGATCTCGAGAGGTTTGTTGAATATTGTTTATTTACAACCTTAATGATGAACTCAAAAGGTGCTTATACATCTCAAACACATCAATCTTTGATTGGCTAAAACGTGGCATATTGATGCCTAGTGACAATCCTTCCGTTAATTTTCTAACAAGAGATTAACGTAGGAGAAATTATATTTACAATCTTAGAGGGTACAAATCCCATGCTTTTGAAAAAAATGGATAATTGTGACTTATAGGAAAAAATTATTTTTAATAATAAACTATATTTTTTTTCAAATAGAATGTACGAGATTTGCATACTCTAAGACTATATCTAGTATTACTCTTAACGAGTTATCTAAGTGCAAGTTTCTTAAAATTCAAATATCAATTTTGCAAGAATTGAAAATCGAGCTCTCAAATTGCAAAACCAATACTTAAAAGAAAATGAGAAACTTGGATATTGAATTTGCAATTAGCTCATAAAAAAACTGATGTGTAAATTTAATTTCTTAAATTACTGAAATGTCAGTGTTTAACACTTCAATTCCTAAAGGTGTAGTACTAACAAGCATAGGTCGTGCAAGGGGAAAACAGGCTGGCTCTAAATATTTCTAGAGAGAGAAGCTTTACCTTCTCTCTAGAAATCCAAACCGAAAACCACCCTAAAGGAGGGTGGGAGTTTCGGCTCCTCCCTCCCTCCCTCCTCCTATATGCAGTTTCTCTAGGTGTTTAATTTTTCAGTTGTTATTTTAGTTTTAGTTTTAGTTTTTCTGGTTAAAGCATAGGGAAGTGGCGTTTGATGTTTTTCGATGGCCAAAGACCACCATGCACTCCACCATGGGGTTTCTTAGCCGTCGATCTTTCAGACTGCCAAAGGTTTCGCCAAAAGGAGCGGAGCGTGATTCACACGTGCGAGTCAAAGTGTGAGCGTGACCTCTATGTGCCACCACTCAGAGGGCTCTGCTGTCGTCATGCACGATGTTTCTGGGGCCAACGACTTCAGTCGCTTCAAGATCGATGGTCCGGCACACTCCTAGCATGGCGTGTGTCCTTCACGCACCACTACATCCTCCTTGCTCAATGTTTTTTCGGTTTTCAGTATTATTTCAAGTTTCTATTTTGTTGTATTTATGTTTTTTCGATATTTCTTATGTATTTCTATTGTATTGTGTGTGTTAAGTAAAAATAAAAAGAAATAGGCTATTGGATATGTTGTTTACAGTAGGAGTACCCTCTCCCCATTTGGAAGATGGTGGGTGAATTTCCCTCATCCTCCAAAAGGTTGATACCCTCTCATCATTTGGTGGTTGGGGGATTATTATTTCTATTTTTACATAGTATTTTAATTTCAAATAAATTGAGATTGAAATTTCTTTTTTACAGAGTCTCATATGTTAAATGTTTTACCATTAGAGAGTCTATATAAGTCAAGACAATGCCCGTCACAAAGAAATTTGTGTGCATAGAAGTCCTAAATAAATGAATAGTTTGGTTTGTAATCTGGATTTTTTCCTTATTTATCAATCACAATTATAACTTTAATTTTATTAAATGAAATGAAGTCTATTTACCATTAAGGAAAAAAAAAAAAAAACCAAACATAGGTCATAATTTTCAACTGGAATTGTACGAAAAGAAAATGTTATACGGAAGAATTGTTGATCAAACAATAGGCCGATCCCGCACGACAGTCAGGCACGCACGGACCGCGTGGCGCCTAGTTCTCTCTATGTAGAAGAGGAACCGAAGAGCACGTTTGTCGAGGCGATTCTTCGAAAACGCGACACGAGAGTTTTTTTAGTTCTAGCAACTGATGATAATGTTGGCCGGTGGTTCTCGTATCGCCTACCACTTGCGAGAGTGCGACCACTGCTTCTTCGGTTTAGGTTTAGGGTTTTACCGTACCAGAATCATTCAGCTCTCCTTTGCCTCGCCTCCAAACCCTTCTTCTTCTACCACCATTAACCCTGCCACTCATCACCTCCTGCGTCGATCGAAAAGCACTTCATCTCCTTCTTGTCATCGCATCCAATCCAAGTCCCCTGGCGAATTTCCTACACTTTCCAGTTGCTTTAGGTTCGTTTCTTTTCTATTGCGCGTCTGGTTGATATTTGCTTGCATTTTGCTTGGTTGTAAGGAATTTTTGTTTGGTGTGATTGCGAAGCGTGAAAATGCCGGCTTAGTTCTACATATCATTGATCTTGATGCCGGCCTGGAAAGTAAATTTTTATATGCCGGCTTACTTTTCAGAAGTTAGATTATTCCATTGCTTTCTGATTGTTTTAGGTGCTGTTCTATTGGTTTTTGTTGTAGTTATTATGAAATTTCGAAATTTCATGGAAATATATAGATTCCTGCACTCTGCGATGGTTTCTAGTTCTGTTTTCTTTTCTTACGTTTCAAATTGGTTCAAATCTTGATGAGTCTCATTTTTGATTTCTGAGAAAGATGTGTTGAAGGAAATTTAATTAAATAAGATTAGCTAGAGTGTGTCCACAATACTGCTCCCTGCAACCGCTCTAAAAAGGGGCTTGCGGTGTGCAATATCGAATGTCGTACAAAACTAAGCGTCTCTATCTAACATTAATTCGTTTTAGGTGGATTGACAGCACATTGTTTGACAAGATTCATACACTAGGTGGTCTCTATGTGGTTGGCACTTATGTGGACGAAATGTGGCCTTCAATGCCAAAGCTTTTGGAAGTTATAAGGGGTAGCGTATAAATATATGAAGAAATTACATCAGAATGTTGAAGAAAAAAAATACTTGCGATTGAATTAATGCAAGAAACTTGAGTTTTAAGTTAAAATTTTATTAATGAAGAAAAAGTGGTATGGCCCGAGTACATGGGATGTATTCACGTGTAACACCCGCTTCTTGTAGGTTAGGAGTGTTACGTACTTTCGAAACTTCTCCTGGTAAAGAGACCCAACATGATAAAAATACCTACTTCATTGAAAATAAATTCCTAAATAAAAATAACAAAAATAGTCTCATAGCAAGAAAATTTAAAATTGGTCTTTCTATGAAAAGAAAAGACACTTATTAACTAATTTTGAAAATCCCGTCAAATAATAAATGCGTGGTCGTCATCTCATCGACACTATCTTCTTTACCTGGGCATTTTAAAAACATAAAAAAAAAAAAAACAAAATGAGTCAAATATTCAGTAAGTAGTACATAATACAGTAAACATAATAAACATAGATTTTTTTGAAAAGCGTGCATACTAAATATTTATATACTAACATGAACATTTAACATGTACTATACATAACTCATTAAAACTTGTCTTTCCCTTTCTTTATGTGCACTGCCTATGGCCACAAGTGGAACTACTCAACTTATCATAACATACTTTGGTGGACCACGAGGTCCGCGGCTTGCACACCCACCCATAAAAGCACTCATTGGTACCATGCATGTCTTATGGCCATTCTTAAAGCTTCTTTCATAACTTGTCTCTTATCTTTCTTAGCATGTAGAACACATAATGACGTAGCCTATTGTAATTATAATTGAAAACATATTATGATGCATGTAAAACATATAATAACATTACATTGAAATTCACTTTCATCATATTATAACTGGGTACATAAAAAGGAGTTTTCAATAAAGAGCCGTACATAAATAATACTTAAAAAAAATATTGTTTACCAAACATGTAAGGGTATGATAATGCTACTACGTCTCCTTTTCAATATTTGAGTTCTAGCAAGAATAGTGTGACATGCTCTCCAGGCAATGTCCTATTAACGCGCATTTAGTTGGATGGGACTTTTGAGAGAACTTGTGATTGAATCAAAGTTGTTCATTCTTGCTAAGGAAGGTAGGGAACTTCGTATTATTGAGAGAGGATGGAAGAATGAGCAGGAGCTATGGGTGGAAGAGAACACTGTCTAGTGGCTTTGAAAGGCATTGGAAGCATGTCTAAGTGGTGAGAAAAGGGAGGTATATAGCACCATCAGGGAGGGGCATTGTCGATTCCTTGCATAAAGGTGCTTCAATGGCAGGGGACATTTTGTAGTAGTGTCTGTGTTTCGGGAGGGTGGGAGGAAAAACTCCATTATCATTCCGGAAGGGGAAGGGGGCAGAGGATGAAGGAGAATGTGGGATGCGTTGGGGGAGTCTGTTTAGGAAGGAAGGGTTGCTGCCATGCATGGAGGTGCTTAGCCATGGAAGAAGGTGGAAGAGTCGAGATCGTACAAGGACGCTCTAAGCCAAGACGAAAAGGGGGGTGGCGTGGAAAATTCTGGTAGGCTTTGGCCTTGAGCCCCTCATGGCGTACGTTTCTCAGAAGCTGGCAGGGTGGTTGACAAAGGTGTGGGCTGGAAGTTAGAAGAACTGCAAAGACAAATATGGCAATTGCAGAGGGAGATGTCTGATATGAAGAAGGTGGTCGGGAGAAATAAGGAAAGGGAAAAAGCTGAGATGTGCTGGAAGAGGCCGGGCCAAGACTAGAGGCCCGTTGACAAAGGGAAGGGTAAGGAAAAAATTGAGGCCCGTGTTAAGTGGAGAAAAGTACTTGGCTAGAAGTATGGGCCCCCGTCCAAGGCCCAGGCCCAGACTAATGCAGTTGGGAGAAATGAGAGGGCGGGCTAGAAGGATGGGCTGCACTCCCAGGGCCCATTGAAGGGCTTTGGCGCTCAGCCTAGAGCCCTTGCGTCTGTGCCCAGCCCTGAAAACATTAGGGCTTGTCCAGAGAGTGCAGAGCCGTGACCTACAGTTGAGCAGCTGCAACGGTCACCGGTGCAGGGGAAGTCGTCAGAGGGATCTTAGATACCGCCGCCGACGACGGTGGAGCTCTCTGATGATTGTCCACACGAGTGGGGTGGCCGGATAAATGCGCTAGAAGGCACCAAGAACTCTCTGAGTCGATTGGGAGAGATTTTACTGCCAGTAATGGGACAGACTTCACCAATGGTAGGACTAGAGTCTGTGGAGGTGGTGGAGAACCTCTCCAACTAGAGTTTGGAAGCAGTTGGAGTGGTGGCAAAGGTTGATGGGTATACACTGGACTCGGACAGCGAGGATTCTCAGGGTATACATGATGAAATGCTCTTAAGGCCTTCTTAGGGTTGTTTAGATCTTATCGGGGTGGATGACTATTCGATGGTTGAAGACACATATCGCATAGAAGGAGATCAAGGGGTGGAGGCAGTTCTGAATTATATGGTTCTTGTACAATCAGATGAGGAAGTTGTGCTTGATCAAGGGGTGGTTGCAGAGCAAGCCGAAGAGGGTGAGCTAGTACCTTTAAACTTTACCTTTAAACTTCATGTATCCAGTGTAGCCCAGGATTTCAGATTGGGTCTTTAACACGGTAAAGGATATTCAGCATTTGGTGGAATTGAGGTGTGAAGGCTATGAGATCAGTTTATGGCTTTACTTACAGTAATTGAAATAGGCCATCAAGAACATAGGAAAGTAGAATAAAAAAAGCAAAGAGAGTTGAGGAGGTTAAATTGGTCCATGAATTCGGAGGGGAGTGCAAGCAAGGATAGGTCTAAAGGGAAAGGTTTGGCATATTCCAAGTGAAACAAAAAATTGAATCGTGGAATGTCCGCGGGTTGAACGAGGTCAGTAAGTGTCTACAAATAAGACACGTGCTGCTCAAGTGGAAGGCGGGCATAGTGTGTTTATAGGAGACAAAGTTGAAACTTATTAATAGAAAATTGGTGCGAAGTATTTGGAGCTGCACATATGTAGATTGGGTGTACTTGGCAGCCAAGGGGGCATCAACTGGTGTTTTGGTGATGTGGGATAGAAGAGTGGTGGAGAAAATGGAGGAGTTTATAGGGGTTACTTGGTGGCTTGCTCTTTTAGTAGCGTGGCAAATGATTTTATGTGGGCTTTTGCAGGTGTGTATGGTCCTAACTTAGACCATGAGAGAAGATTGTTATGGGATGAGCTGACTGGTGTACATAGCTGGTGGGATCTCCCGTGGTGTATAGGCGGAGATTTCAAGGTAACAAGATTTCCAATTGAATGTTTTGGGAATAGAAGAATTAGGCCAGCTATGACAGAATTTTTGGAGTGCATCTTTGATTTGAATCTTGTGGACTTACCATTAGCGGGGGGGTGCATGCATGTGGTCCAATAATCAGACATGGTCTAGACTAGATAGATTCCTAATTTTACCGGAGTGGGAATGTCATTTCCCGGATGTGTGGCAAAAGAGATTGCCTCATTTGTGTTCAGATCATTGGTCTATTATGTTGGATGGCGGAGGAGTCCAAAGGCGGTGTAGGTACTTCAAATTTGAAAACATGTGGTTGAAGGCGGGGATGGCTTTGAGGAAAGGGTCAGGCAATGGTGGGCATCATATCAGATACAAGGAACCGGTCTAGTTTTATTTTTGCTGGTAAATTGAAAGCTCTAAAAAAAGACCTAAAGTTGTGGAATAAGCAGTCTTTTGGTGATATAGGGGAGCGCAAAAAAAGCAAGGAAATGGAGATCGGTAGGAAAGGATACAAGAAGCACGGTCCTTAACTCAGGAAGAAATAGCTCTAAAATTGGGGCTGGAAGCGGAACTTGAAAGAATTGTAGTTTTAGAAGAGACATCTTGGCATCAAAAGTCAAGGGCGTTATGGTTGAAGGAAGGTGACCAAAGCACTAAGTTCTTTTACAGAATAGCTAACTCACATAGGAGATATAACAACATTGAGATGCTGAAAATAGAGGGAGTGGAGTGTCAGGAAGAGCTAGTGATAAACAACCATGTAGTTGACTTTTTTGAGCAATTACTTTTTGAGTAGGTGGGTTGGCGGCCTAAACTTGAAGGGCTTGGTTTTGATTCCATTGAACTTAATGAGGTAGATCAACTGGAGAGGCCTTTTGAGGAGATGGAGGTTTATGAAGTTGTGAGGAAAATGGTTAAAGACAAGGCATTGGGTCCTAATGGTTTTTCGATGGGTTTCTTTCAAATTTGTTGGGCTGTATTAAAAGATGATCTCATGAAGGTGTTCCAGGAGTTCTACTCAGCGGGGAAGTTTGAAAAAAGCCTTAATGCTACTTTTCTTGCACTAATACCAAAGAAGGTGGGGGTCGAGGAGGTTAAGGAGTTTCGGCCTGTTAGCTTAGCAAATGGGGTATACAAGATATTATCTAAGGTGTTAGCGAATCGTCTAAGTGAGGTAGTGGGGAAGCTAATTTCGAAACCTCAAAATGCATTTGTTAAGGATAGACAAATCCTAGATTCGGTTCTTATTGCTAATGAATGCATAGATAGTCGTTTGAAAATTGGTGAGGCAGGGATTATTTGCAAGTTAGACATGAGGAAGGCATATGACCATGTCAATTGGGACTTCCTTCTTGATCTATTGGGGAAATGTGATTTTGGGGAGAGATGGTGCTTGTGGATTAGGTGGTGCATATTAACGGTGAAATTTTCTGTCTTGAAAAACAAAAGCCCAATTGGTTTCTTCCGTAGCACACGAGGTTTAAGACAAGGAGATCCGTTGTCCCCATTACTCTTTGTTTTTGTGATGGAGGCATTGAGCAGAATGTCCTCGACCTTGGTTGCGAATGGTTTGGAGGCTGGTTTTAAGATCGGCTCTCCGAATAGGGGACTTGCTAACATATATCATTTGTTGTTTGCAAATGATACTCTTCTCTTTTGCGAAGCATACCCTTACCAGATTCAAGTTCTGAAGGCCCTTCTCCTTGTTTTTGAAGTAACTTTTGGGCTGAAGGTTAATTTGCAAAAATTAGAGATGGTGCCTATTGGAGGAGTTCAGCGTATCAAACAGTTGACTAGTATTTTGGGATGTACAATTGCGGTGTTACCTGTGACCTATTTGGGACTTCCGTTGGGGGTAGCCTCAAGAGCGGCTCCATTATGGGATTCAGTTATTGAGAAAGTGGAACGTTGTCTAGCCGGATGGAAGAGATTGTACTTGTCAAAAGGTGGTAGGATTACACTGGTCAAGAGTACTCTATCTAATCTACCTACCTATTTTTTGTCATTGTTTCCTATTCTAGCAAAGGTGGCATTTCGATTGCAGAAACTTCAAAGGGATTTCTTGTGGGGTGGATTGGGAGAGGAATATAAATTTCATCTGATTAAGTGGGAAAAGGTATGTAGCCCTATCTCGAATGGGGGCTTGGGCATTAGAAATATGAGAACCTTTTTTTTTTTTTTTTGATAAGTAATAAGAAATATGAGAACCTTCAATTGGGCGTTACTAGGCAAATGGTTGTGGATGTATCAAAAGAAACCTGAAGCCCTTTGGAAGACGGTAATTGAGAGCAAATATGGGGAACTATGGGGGCGTTGTGTACAAAAGAAGTGAGAGGAGCATATGGAGTGGGTTTGTGGAAACATATAAGAAGAGGGTGGGAGGTCTTCTCTCGCTATACTCGATTTCATCTAGGAGAAGGAACCCGTATTAAATTCTGGTATGACACTTGGTGTGACCATGTTGCTCTAAAGGAATCTTTTCCTTCATTATTCAAAGTTGCAAGAGACATTGATGCCTCAGTAGCAGATGTAAGGGAAAGATCAGGGGAGCAAATCCAATGGAACATCAACTTCAGTAGGGCGGCACAAGATTGGGAGATGAGCAGTTTTGAAGCCTTTTACAGCCTTTTGTATTCTTGTGAACCTTGTAATTCACAGGATAGTCTATGGTGGATACCTGCAACTATAGGCACTTTCTTGGTGCGCTCTTTTTATTAGTCTCTTTCTTAAGAGACACCTATCCAGTTTCCATGGAGAAAGTTATAGAGACACAAGGCACCACCCAAAGTAGCGTTCTTTGTGTGGACATCATCCTTGGGTAAGATTCTCACAATTGATAATTTGAGGAAGTGTAGGGTGATCATCGCAGATTGGTGTTGCATGTGTAGGAAGGGGGGTGAATTGGTGGACCATCTCTTAATACATTGTGAGATAGTGAGAGGGTTATGGAATGAGGTTCTTGGCAGAATTGACTTGGCTTGGGTTATGCCCAGAATGTGGTAGGGGTTTTGGCTAGTTGGACAAATTTGAGAGGCAATCAACAGATAAAAGAGGGAGCATACTACCAAGACTAGGCCTTTACCACTTGACCCAATCTTCATGGTATCTTGATTGGAAATGTATATTCTACAATCAGCTCCACTTACTTGCCCTTTGAAAACTTGTAGGTGTTTAAACAGAATATTGCTTATAAAACCAGATATGTTTGGTGCCGTGCTTTATTTTCAGAACCATTTTGTTTGGTTGATCTATGATTTCCACATAAATTGAACCATTCAATAGCAATTGAAAGAAGATATTGGTCATATTGGACCCAAATAATTATGTCTTATTAAGTCGAAGTTTTTATGCATCTGGAAAACAGAATTTCCCTTTATACTTTAGCTGTAGAAATAGCTACCAATCGAACTAATTGTTATTTGAATGTTGAAAAGGTTCTAGTATGGAATCGTTACTACACTACCCATCAATACATACATATGCTGCTTTTCATATGATATTTTGGTCAAGGATCTGATTTGCTTATGTTCTTGCAAAGCCAACAAGAAGAGGATCATGAGCTTCCATCCGAAGGATTGTCCCCCGTGTCAGGTTTCTTTCATCCTCATTTATGTAGTTTCCATAATTACCACCCATTTATATAACTGATGTTTTTAATTATGTGATATTCTAAATGGAAGAGCTTCTAGAGTATGTCTGCTGATCCATTTGTTAGGTTTCTTTCTAGGTGTTTCTCCATGTGCCGGGATAGTATTTTGACGTTAGATGTATTTGGGGAAAAAAAATGTAGGTGGATTTATTATATTTAGAATGCTAAGGAGAATAGTACTTTTTGTAAGATTATATGCCAAGGGCTTATTGTCTCAAAAGCTTCCCCTTTTTACAATTCCAATGCCTGTGGATCATGAGGTTCTAAATCTAGAGTCATTGATAACCATCAACAAATATCATGGGATGTGCGCATGTGGGATTTGAATTACATTTCTTGATTATCCATGCTACGTAAGACTTTTATAGTTTTGCTGACATGTTAAAAAGCACAGTACAACCAAAAGAAAAAGTTAACATGTATTTTGGTGCCTTCAAATTGGGAGTTACTTATTCATTGTAAAATTAATTGGCGGGGTCTTTAGTTCTAAATGATTCTGCAATTACTGTGATGAGAGCCTTGCCTACAAAATTGGACTAGTGAATGCTTATGATTTGTTGACTGTCCATATGGTCCTTTGCTTTTCATTTTAAGCAGAACTATCCAAATACTCTCTAAACTTATCAAAAGAAATAAAAACAAACTCTGGAAACTGAAAAGTGAGATGGGTTAATGAACTACATAAAGGAATTTTTTTTACAAGTAATAAGAAATTTTATTTTTTTGATCGGTACAAGTAATAAGAAATTTTATTAAGACAAGTAAATAGGCATAGCCCAAGTACACAGGAAGTATACAAGCGGAAACACCTAAATGCATGCTAAAAACTAGGAACTAGGAAAAGCTGAAAGAAAATTATGAATACTATCCCCATTCAATACAAGAACATTTGCCCAAAGACATAAAGCTTGGAAGAAAAAAACTCTGAATTCTCCTAACGAACATTTTCTATCATCAAAACTCAGACCATTTCTTTCCAGCCACAGGCACCACATCAAACATAAAGGAAACATCATCCAAATTTCTGCAATGTGATGAGTACCCATAAACCCTTTCCAGCAAGCCAAGAGATCTACCGCCCTCTTAGGCATCACCCAAGCAATGCCCGACCTGCTGAAAATCTCGTCCCAGAAAGTCTTAGCCACCTCACAGTGCAGAAACAAATGGTCAGCAGATTCACTATCTTTCTTACACAAATAGCATCAATCTAAACAGATTATACCACACTTTCTCAAATTATCTGTTGTCAAGATTTTCCCAAGAGACACCAACCAGCAGAAAAAGCAACTTTACTAGGTGCCTTGGATCTCCAAATGCAGTTCCAAGGAAATTGGTTGACACAATGACAAGTCATTTTATAATAAGAGCTGACAGTAAAAATAGAATTTCCAGCATGTTTCCACAGCAATTTGTCCTCCATTCCCTGCACAATCTTTATATCATACAGCCTACGGAAAAAATCTGAAACAACAGGCATTTCCCAATCATGAGCATCTCTTATAAATCTCACATAAAGAAACATATGCTAGATGTTTATCTTTTGAAGAAGTTGGAGAACTAGATACGTTCAGTGAGATTGATAAATCCTGAATATATGAAAGTAAAATAAGGAATGAACCATAAAATTTGACATTGCGCTTATAGTATCAGAGTATTGAAATTAAAATAACTTATTAAAAAGAAAGTATCAGGGTATTGAAATTACTTTAAAAAAAAAATGTATGAGTATCCAATCTCTGTTTTTCTGCACCTACCTAGCCAGGTGCTCTTCTTGTATAGACCTTGTATACTTGAGAAGCACCTCTTTGCTTATTTTGTAAAAATGACTTGTAGATAAAAAAAAAGGCATCAGCGTATTGAAATAATGCACTGAATTATGTTCAATTAAAAAACATAATTGCTCTGCTCTTCCATCTCCCAATTTTAAGGAGAGTAGAGCAATGGCACTATGGAGATCTCCGTCTCTCCTTTTCCTTTCGCCTGAAAATTTGACATCTAATAAATTTTCTTAAATGAAGGCTAGTCTGTCTGTCTGTGTTAGGACAAGTATGTTGAAAGTTGCTAGCGTTTGTTGATATATTATGTTAGCAAGCCTCTTATCTCTTTCTATGCATACACACATAAAATGCATACATTGGTAAGTATATATGTTGTGTGTGGGGTCTTTCCTATGAGATATGATATTTTCTATAGGATTTTTAATGAAACGAATTTACTAAAAAAAAAAAATAATGACTCCATGGTTGTCATTTCCAGGAGGAATAGTAGCATTGGGAAAGTTCGATGCCCTTCACATTGGCCACCGAGAACTTGCAATTCAAGCAGCAAAGGTGGGACCTCCATTTCTTTTGTCATTCGTTGGAATGGCTGAAATACTTGGTTGGGAACTTAGGTATGGATATTATACATCTTTATTATCTGTTTATTTCAAACCCTCTCTCTCTATGATTTATGGAGTGGTAGTCCATTGCCTTTGCCCTTGGACTTATTAAGAGTCGTTGCTGTGGCACGGAAAGGTTGGTTTTGTACCATGAGAGAAGTAAAATTGGTTGAAGTATGACTAATTGCATAAGTTTCTACTTCTATGATTAATAATTTTGCCTTGTGAATATTAATTATTAAGAAAAAAATATAATGCAGGGTAGTGGAGGGTGGGTGCAAAATTATAAGTGTTTATGTGGTTTTGTGCACTTAATGGTCTTTTTTGACGACCATGGAGTGATCAGTGTGGGTCAAAATGACCTATTTCCTAGCAGAAAAGGCTAAAAAGTCATTTGTACTTGAAGCTTGACAGGGTGGTGGATACTTCTTCTCAACTTTGGGTTTGGGAAAGGAGAGTATGAAGAGGTAAAGTAATCCAAGTAAATACAACTAAGACCCTAGTGGTTGGCTCAAGTGGTAAGAGCCTTGGTCTTGGGGGGATACTCACTCCGTTTGTACTTTCTAAGGTTCAAACCCTTGGGTGCAAACAATTTTAAAGGCCACGTCCCATTGGTGAAAAGCCGATGATTTATCTGATTTGTGTGATATGGGCGAATTACATGAGTCTTTTAAGATCGAAGTAAGGAAGACAACTAACAAATTCTTTAGCAATTACCTTTCATGCATTTTCAAGTTCTATGGAATTGGTAAGAAAGATAATGATGTATCCGTTTGATTATGCTTTATACATGTTCATTGCTGATTGCTTATGGAATTGGGGTTGGAGTTTGTCTGGTATCATTGTTTTGATTTATTTTTCTCTGAAGAAAGAAAGAAGAACACTTGCTTACACTTTCTCATAGTGAATGAGTTCATGAGAGATTACGGAGAACATGCATATGGAAGGCCTGTGGGTAATCCCAGTTTTTCTTATCATTATCATGTTGACCCGGAATTTTAGGTGCTTAATTTTGCTAAATCTGGATTGGAAGAAATCTTGCAATCATGTTGATAGGAAACTATAAATTGTTCTCTGGAAAATCGTAGCTGTGACATAAATATAGGTTTTGAATTTTGCACGCACTTAATGGGCTTCTTCAAGAAGACCATGCATCTGTTACTGTGTATGCTGGTTGTGTTAAATTCATAGATTGATTCTTATGCCCAAGATGGCTATATTTTATTTCTGAAACATAGATGTATCATTCTTTATTTAATCTTTGTGATGTAAGATAGGGGTTAGAGATTAGGAGTTTCTGTAATTAGTGTGGGTGGAATTTACTGCTCTCATTTAATATTGTGATACCATAATGGACGTGGAAGAGTAAAGTTGGCTATCTTTTTAATTCAAGTAAATAAGTCCAAATTTAGAGAATGTAGTCGGTTTTGCATGCAATTATGGCGGACTTGATAAAAACTTTCAGGATTGTTTTTCCTTATTTTCTTAATAATTTTTATTATGCTCTACATAGTATGGAAAATAGACAGCATTGATCTTTATGTTAGAGCTTTGAACGCCATTTCATTCACCAAATTAAATTATTTTTGTTACCTTTGAACAGGGCTCCCATAGTTGCCAAATGTGACCGGAAGCGGATCCTTTCCTCTTGGGCCCCTTACTGTCGTAACATCGCTCCAGCAGAGTTTCAAATGGAATTTTCCAGTGTTCGCCATCTTACTCCAAGGCAATTTGTCGAGAAGTTATCAAAAGAGCTTGGAGTGCGTGGAGTTGTCGTAGGTAAATAATTGAAGATTGCTGGTTTTGTTGCACTTTTTATGAGTAAAAAATACTCTTGGTGACTGAAAAGTAGATGTGCTGATGTGAAATTTTGGCAGGTGAAAATTACCGATTTGGATATAGAGCTGCTGGTGATGCATTAAAGCTGGTGAGGCTGTGTGAGGAGTATGGTATGGGGGCTTACGTAATAGAGCCTGTTATGGACAAGAAGCATTATGCCAGAAATATGAACTCCAATGATTCAAAAGAGAGAGGACAAGTATCATCTACTCGTGTTCGCCGTGCCCTTGACGTAGGGGATATGAGATATGTTTCAGAGCTTTTGGGTCGTAAACATCGCCTTATATTGATGGCGAAAGACCAGGAAGGATTGACTTACAACAAAAGTCGGATGTCAATTCCAAAGTCCTGCTTGCTAAATCTAGCTCCAAAGGAGGGTCTATATGAGAAGTGTTCTATTTTTATCGCTGAAGAGAAGCTGGTACCTTGTAAAGTGGTTATTGACACAACAAGTATCCATGTTGAAATGGATGAGGTAGATTCATGCAATATTGTTGGTAATCAAGACTTCCACTTCTTTCGTATTGAATTTGGTGATTGAGAAGCTTGATTCAGTTTAATACATTTTTTTTTTCTCATCTCATTTTGCGTTCAGGTAAACCGTTCACAAGATGAATTGTTGCATATACGTTAGGGTCTATAGGAAAATTGGAAAAATGATTATTTTAGCAGCATTTTTTGGAGCATCTTTGTAGCTTGTTTAGTGTTATACTGAATGCATGATTTATTCCTTGGATGAATAAAATTTCTTTTCAATTACGGGTTGAAGCGAGGAAGGAACTCAACCTTTTACTGGTTTTGTTAGCTTGGTGTGTTGGTTGTGAATATTTTTGTTTTGTTTTGTTCATGTGCCCATGCTGCGTAGAGGCATACAGAGTTCCATGCACACTAGTGTTTACTACATGGGCACAATTTATAAATATTTTGACAATCTTCGAAATTATGATGATGAAGTTCGTTGTTCAATTGTTCCTTTCAGTATCTGTGAAGTTTAACAAATGATATTTGTTAATTAACTGATCAATATCATTAATTTAAAAGATTTCTTATACAACTCGAGGTTCAATAGTTGAGCCAAGATTACTCGTTTGGATACAAGAATGTTTCATCTCATTTTATCATTTTAATTTTTTTAAATTTTCATGTAAAATATAATAAAGAATTTAATTTTTTTAAATTTAAAAATAATAATAATATTAAAAAATAATATTTTATTCAATTTTTATCTCAACTCATTATCCAAACGATACTTAAGTAGCTTTGTCGAATCAAACAAGATGTATGACATTTAAAAATGTTTTGGGTTTTGGATTCAATTCGTAATATAAATTAATGAATAATTATATTTGCAGTTTTTCACATCACACATCATTCATGTGAGATAATTTGATTTGAATAATAAATTTTAAAACTCGAATCTTGTAAATTAAATTATGACAAATCAAGTTATGACATTTAGATGATGTACAGTGAGGTTGGGCCTTCAAGTAGCACTATTGATCCGTAGAGCTTCTTTCATAGCTCAGAAAAGAGTTCCTTTCGTGAGATTTAAGATGAAAATAAATTCAAACAAAATTGCCCAATAAATTAAGTTTGCTCCTGCCAGTTTGCTCGTATAAGGTTTTGTTTGGCTGAAATTTTTTTATCAAGCTGTAAATTGATTACAAGTTCAATTTTTTAATAATTATTTCTAGCTCATTGCAAGTATCACGAAATTTAGTAGAGATACCTTCTTCCTTCTTACATTATTTTTGAAATCTTAAAAAAATCAATACAGGTGTAAAACAATGAAGGTGGACCGAACAAACTGACCAAGACAAATTGTTTTGGTTAGTTTGGTTCAATCTAGCCACTGGACTATTTAGGTTCTATTTAGATGTTGAACTAAATTAAAATGAATTAAATTCTTTATAAATAGTAGTGAGTTAAGATGGATGAGTTAGTTTTATGGGAGTAACCTAACATGAGTTTATATATGTTTGAATCTTAAGATGAGTTTAAATGTATTTATGAGAAATTGAAAAAGGTTGTGACTCTCACGTGTAAAAAGGTTTTGAGTTGAGATGATTTTAATGATTTGAGAATTGGATCTTTATATCTTACTTTCACTTTAAAATTAGACTGAATTGAATTGAGTACTAGTTCCAAACTGGTCTTAGTCTTGGTTTCTATTTTCAGATTTTTTCAATTTCGATTTCGGGACGTAATTTCTTCACCTTGTACCGGACCAGACGTAGTTGAGGGTGGATTGAACCCACTCTCATTTGATGTCTTGCCAATCTCTCTCTATGCAATCTCCAAATTCCAATGTATATAGTATGTCAGGGCTTCTGGAAGCTAGACTTTCGGCTTTATGTCCAATGCAACACAGGCGATGTCTTTGTTAGATTGTCTAAGGTCATTTACATCTTTTGCTTTGTTTAATTCTCATGGGCTTAATTTTAGAGTTTGACCGAGTCTATTATTAGTGAGCTCTTGTCTTTTGTTACTTGGGTTTATGGTGTCATGCCAGTAGGTTAATGTGGTCGTGTGTAATTGGAGGTATTTGACTCCTCCAATTGCCATTCTAAGTATTTACAATTTAATTATGTAACAGTGGTCTCAGAGCAATGTTCAAAATTTTGAATACCGTTTCGTTGACCATTCCAGTTAAGGTACTGGAATGAAATATTTCGATATCAGTACCATTTTGGGATAGTCTATATATAGATAAATTAATTATATATGTATAAATTATATTTCAAAATAATATGAATGCAAGTTTTAAAAAATTAAAACACATATTTATAAAACTCAATAATACTTCTAAGTTCTTAATCCAACAATTAAAAAAAAAATCACTCATCTCCATCACGAAAATGAGAGTAGAGATTTGATTTTCAATCCTCGAGAAAAAGGGATTAAAAAAAGTTAAGAACATAATCTTTAGATGTGAGAATTGGAGTGAAAATTATAAAAAAATCAAAATTTTTACATTAATTACAAAAATATATTAATTTCGGCCAGTACACTAAAACTGGCAGGTATTAACTGAACATTTCTTCTACAGGTACATGGAGTTGGGTACACAGGGGGGGAATCAGCTGACATTAGCCGATATATTAAAAAACATGAAAAACACAAAATGTGAGGGAAAGTGCGAAATGAAACCAAGAAAGCAAAATCAGAGGCTTTCGCTGAGGAGAGTGTTGTCGCTCGAAACACGATCCAAACCCAGTCGAAGAAAGCCATTGAATCTGGGCCAGTGGTCGTCGTTGTGGGTAGCCAAAGTTGTGCCGGTCGTCATCGTTGTGGGTAAGCTATTTAGATTTTCACATTCTTTGCATTATTTTCTATCTGTTTGCTACTTTTCTAAATAAGATGTTTCTGTTGGTAGTTAATTGATTTTATTGTCGGACTTTGTTTACTTATCTTTACTTACTTGGTGTTGGCGGGCCTGAGGGAGTTAGATCTCTTTGTGGAGTTCTGGACGGCTCTTGGGGAACAATGGAGAACAATGCTTTGGGGCTTGTTGTTGAGGTGCAGATAATCCAAGCCTCGTATGACACCACGAGTAACTGATGATCTTGTGCTCCACCTGAATGGAACTCGATCTCCACTATCTCTCCCTCCTGCAATGTCTATTGAATTCCATTTATAAAGGAAAAAGGAGATGTTAAAGCTTATTTCAGTAGCCAATAAGGTAGAGAACTGAAAAAAAAAATTAAAAAAAAAACTTGGAAATTATCCCAAAATACTAGATTTTCTTGTTGGCAATTGCATGTGCAGAAAAGAAAAACAAAATATACTAAATGAAAACAAGGGGAAGAAGTAAAGACTAATAAGAGCACCATGAATACAGTAGAACAAGTTTTCGTGCTCAGCATATCTGTACAACAGCAACTTCTTGTCCTTGGAATGATAATAAGCTAGGAAGCATGGTAGATTAGGGTGCTTCAAATTTGCAATCAAATGCAATTGCTTTGCAAACTCCTCGCTACTCAATGGTCTCAAATAACTTAGCCTACTATTCAGCTTTACAATAATGGTTGGCCTACTATTCAGCTTAGCCTTGTAACAATTCTGAAACTCCCTTCCCCAATCCCTCAGCAGAAGCTCTCAGAAGATCGCTGAATTCAAAACCAGCTTCATCCTCCATGAATATGAGGTTCCCTCTCTCTTCTGCCACGATTCTCCTCCCTCCTGCCTCTATAATCTTCTCATCTTCCTCTTTGCCTTCTATATCTACTTCCTTTTCCATCAACATCTTCTCAAGCTTATGAACTTTGATGCAATAAAAGGTAGAGACCGCAATTACAACAACTAGAAGAACAATGATGGGATGAAGGGAAGGGAGCCAGAGCATGGCAATTTGGAGGTTAAATACAGCTGTTGATTGGCATGTATATAAAACGCAATGTTTCATTTGTCCAAGTGGAGGCCCATTTATGCGGGGGTTACCATTCCCGAGTGCAAATAGACTTTTTCTAAACCGGAATGCATTGATACGCCGGGTATTTGATCTAGTACGAAACACATACCTCCCCCATGCCGGTTGCTGTTCCGACACGGTAAATACTGGTTGTATTGATAGGTACGGCACGGTAAACCTTGGCTACTTCCTGCATAGATGGCTGAGGGTACCGACCATGCTCAACTCGTGAGGCTGTGTCTACCTTGAAGGGAGAATATGTCCAATTGAGAGAAGAACAAGAACAACAAAGGCAAATATTGAAAGTAGTGCTACAACAGATTAATAACTTGGTCACTAGTTATGATCAATTCGCAATCACAGCTGAACAGTCAAGAGAAGGCTCATCAGGTAATGGCCTCAAATTTAATAGTAACCCTTTGTTTGAAGGAACTTGGGGAATTCAAGGTAGAACTCTCCACTTGGAGTTTCCCAAGTTTGATGGATTGGAGCCCACAAAGTGGATCCTTAAGGCCCAACAATTCTTTGCTTATGGTAATACTCTAGATGATCAAAAGTTGCAATTTTTTTTTTTTCATATGGAGGGTAAAGCCCTCTCATGGTATTGTTGGCTAATCGATTCCAACCCAATCAAATCTTGGGAAGAGTTTGTAGTGGCCTTAAATTTCATTTTTGAGCCTCCTGCTTATGAGGACCCGATATAAATAGCTATTGTGGAAGAATATCAATCTCAAATAGATTGTATCCAACATAATTAGTGGCTTTACTAAGGAATTTCATATTAGTACATTCCTTAGTGGACTCAGAGATGATCTTAGGATCATTGTTACAATGTTTAAGCCCACCACTCTGTCTGTAGCCTTTAGGCTGGCTCGATTGCAAGAAAAAGTAATATGCAGAAACCATGGACTACTAAGGGCCAAGCCCAAAACACAATAGCCTAGAATCCTACCCCAACTCCCATCCTAAGACTACTTGCACCACCTCTTCACCCAAACCCAAGGTCCAACAATAACAACTTCCCACCTCACAACCCAAACCAAATGCCCACCATACCCATTAGGAGAATTAACCCTACCCAAATGCAAGAAAGAAGAGAAAGAGAGCTCTGTTATTATTGTGATGAAAAATCTCATTCAGACCATAGATGTAATCACCCTAAGATTTTTCTGATGAAAAGACTAGAAGACAAAGGAGAGTAAGAAGAAATAGAGGGTACTCTAGCAATGAAACAATGAAATGAAACTATTGAGGAAGAGAAGGAAGTGGGAGAACTGTTAGGCATCTCATTACATGCCATAGCAAGATCTCCATCACCAAAGACTAAGGACTGAAAGGAATTATTAATCATCAAATGGTGTTGATTCTCATTGACACATGGAGTACTCAACTTCATCGATTCTTATGTAGCAAAGAAAACAAGACTGCCAGTGGAGGAAAGCCATTTGTCAGTCAAATTGGCTAATAGAGTTAGCCTTCCTTGACTTGGTTACTGTAGGACAGTCCCTATCAAGCTACAAAATATCAACATTAAGACTCACCTATATTTGCTAACATTACGAGGTGGATTGATTGAGAAATCTCAGCTCTATCTTATGGAATTTTACTGATCTTACTATGCAATTTTCTTTTGATTATGCTATAGTGAAATTACAGGGAATACAACCTACCACTTAGACTATAGATGAAGTTGATCATATCAATCATCATAAAAAGGGATCGGCGAAAGGCATATGGCTCTAAGTTCTAGAAGGGACTAGCTTGACTTCTACTATTTCAATCCCTTTTGTTGTGTAGTAGGTTATTAATGCATATAGACCTGTTTTTTATGAACTAAGGGATCTGCCTTCCCCCAGGGATCATGATCACCAAATATGACTACAAGATGGTGCCAAAACCTACTTGTGTGAGACCTTATAGGTACCCCTATTATAAAAAAGAGGAGATCGAGTGCCTAGTGGCAGAGATGCTAAAGAATGGCATAATTTGTAGCACTCAAAGTCCCTATTCCTCTTTGTTTTACTTGTAAGTAAGCCGGATGGTAATGGGCCTATGTGTGTGGATTACTGTTCCCTCAACAAGGACACTGTAAAACATAAGTACCTTATCCCTAATGTTGATGAACTATTTGATGAACTTTATGGAGCTATAATCTTTTCGAAGCTAGACCTTCGTTTGGAATATCATCAAATTAGGATGAATCCTAAAGATATACATAAAATTGCATTTCGGACCATGATGATTATTATGAGTACTTGGTGATGCCCTTTTGGCTCACCAACACTCTATTAAGTTTCCAAGGATTGATGAATAAAGTTTTTCAACCCTATTTAAGGAAGTTGGTTATGGTTTTCTTTGATGACATTCTAATCTATAGCAATAATTTGAAGAATTATTTGCAGCACTATGCACTGTCCTAGTGACTCTAAAGTCTCATCAACTATTTGCAAAGATTTCTAAATGTGCTTTTGGTAGTAGGGAGGTTGAATACTTGGGATATTTAATTTGCTATAAGAGATTTTGTTAACTTACACACTTTGCTTTTTTAGCCATGCTCTACAAAGCCTTTGAGTTGATCCATATAAATTTCTTTATTTAAGTCTCAATTTAAAAAAATTATTTTAACATCCATTTGATGAATTTTTAAATTATAAATGGTTGTAATGGCAATCAATAATCTAATGGATGTTATTCTTGTTTGGATTGAGGCATGAAAATCTCACTCTCTTTAAAAAGATTCAAGCTTTTATAGTGTACAAAGTTTCAAATTAATTCGTGCAACAGAACTCTTCTTGACTTGACTCCTCCAAGATATAACAGCCCAACTAATCGTCGTATAGCCTGAACCAACTCTGTACAAGTGGTTAGGCTCCAAACTCCACCAAAAGAACATCTTTCTTTTATATGGAAATACTCTCAAAATTATCTAGGCACAACCCTCTTTTAGTCTCTCTACAGATTTTTCTTTATATTGTATAGAAAAACAAAACCACACTCAAATGAAAAAACAATACTAGATGGATGCCCCTTCTCTCAAAAAGCTCAACCATTTAAATAAGAAATAGTCATTTTTCTCCATCCGGCAACTGGGCAATCGATGAAAAAGAAATCGAAGAAATTGACAAGACAAGAGATATTGGCCATCAATGGTAGTAGTAGTAGCTGGTACTGATAGCAACCAATTAATTAAAAGCCGATTGCACTAACTTATTACACCATTAACAAGGAGCTGGTATGAATCAAATATATAAGCAACAGTAAGGAAAACTTTATTAAAAAATATTATTAATTAAAAGATACCAAAAAATGATATTTCTTCTATTCTAAAGATCACTCAAAACTTTGCAAAACAACTACATAGGTTTTTCTATTTCAGACTTGAGATATATGAACCAAGAAAAAAAAAACTCTTTCTGGGGTGTTTCCAAAACGAATAAAGATGACAAAAAAAAACCAAAAGCTTACCTCCATGGGTTTAAGCTTTTTGAGATAAAACATATTAGCAATTTCAAGCACACCTCAATGATATTTTTTTTCTTTGTAAATACAAAATACAACAACCGCCAAATTGAAGCTAGCAAAACTACTTAACTTACCTCTTATTAAGTAGGATTTTGAGTTTCACCTACAGAGGCATCGACGGATTGAGACAAGGTAAGGCAATAGTAGCGACAGGAAAGGGGAGGGAAAACCACCGTAAGCGACTAGGATGAGGAAATGGAGAACTGACATGGCAAAGGGGAGGGGGGACATCGGACACCATAGCCACTAGGAGGTGGGACACCTGTTGTGAAACGTGCAGCAATTGCTGATGAATTGTATAGAATGATCAAAAGAGAAAAATAAAAATCGACACAGAGAATTAAAGTGGTTCGGCGATGTGCCTACATCTACAGGAAGCAAGACGTGTGGCAATTTCTGATGAATTGTACGGAATTATTAAAAGAGAAAAATAAAAATCGACACATAGATTTAACGTGGTTCGGCAAAGTGCCTACATCCACAGGAAGCGATAGGCGTGAAATTCACTATCCGTCAATTATGGTTACATAATTTGTATTTATACTAATCCTAAACATATGAATGCATTTAAAAAAATTACAAATATACCCCCATACCATACCCCCTGCACCCCCAACCTAATCAACATCCCAAACAAAGTATCAATCCCGAAAGGCAGATACTGTCGCTTTGCTACGCTACACTCTATCATTTGTCTACTTTAAGTGTATGAGCCATATACTTCAACAATCTCCATCTTGGCGAATATCCACCCGTTAGGAGAAAAGAAAGCATATCCTGAGACTCCACCTGGGACAATAAGTTAGGACGTCTCCCATCTAGTACCTAGAGATATTAATCAAGTCCAAACAATGCTTGAACTTATTTGTGGTAACAAGCTTTGTCAACATGTCTACTGCATTCTCAGAAGTGTGAACTTTCTCAAGCAAAAGTATACCAGAAGAAACCAATTCCCTGATGTTGTGAAACCTCACATCTATGTGCTTGGTTCTCGTATGATACACCTGGTTCTTTGCCAAATAAATGGCACTTTAACTATCACGATGCAACTGAACTCTACCTTGTTGAATACTCAGTTCCTTGAGCAATCCTGTAAGCCACAAAGCTTTCTTGGCAGCCTCAGCCACTACCATATATTCTGAATCAGTAGTAGATAGTGCAACCAGAGACTGAATCATGGACCTCTAACAAATGGGCCCACCCACAAGAGTGAATACATAACCTGTGGTAGACCTCCTATCATCCAAGTCCCCTACATAGTCTGCATCCACATATCCCACAACTAAAGAATCACCATGTCGTCTGCCAAACATGATACCATAGTCTGTAGTATCCCTCAAGTATTTGAAAATCCACTTGACTGCATCCCAATGCTGTTGTCCCAGATTTGATAGAAACTTGCTCACCACACTGACAGCTTGTGCCAAATCTGGTCTTGTACAAACCATAGCATACATCAAGCACCCCACTGCATTGGCATATGGAACCTTTGACATGTCTTGAATTTCATCATCTATATTAGGGCATTGAGCGGTAGACAATCTGAAATGATTCGCCAAAGGTGTACTTACTGGTTTTGCATTATCCATACTGAACCTGTCCAACACCTTCTCAACATAACTATGCTAAGATAGCCACAATCTTCTGTAAGCTCTATCCCTGCAAATCTCCATCCTAAGAATCTTCTTGGCCGCACCCAAATCCTTCATGTCAAGTTTTTTACTCAACAAAGTCTTCAACTTGTTGACCTCACTCATACTCTTCACAGCAATCAGCATATCATCCACATAAAGTAACAAAAAAATAGATGAATCATCATCAAGTCTCTTCACATAAACATAACAATCATACTCACATCGCCTGTAGCCAATCCGGATCATGTAGGAGTTAAACCGCTTGTACGACTGCCTCAGAGACTGTTTCAGCCCATAAAGTGATTTCCTCAATTTACAGATCAAGTGTTCTTGTCTAGGCAGACTAAATCCTTTTGGTTGTATCATATAAATCTGCTCCTCTAAATCACCATGAAGAAAAGCTGTCTTTATATCCATCTACTCCAACTGCATATCAAAATGTGTTACCAAACCCAACACTGCCCTGATGGAAGTGTGTCTGACCACAGGAGAGAAGATCTCATCATAGTCTTTTCCTATGTGAGTAACCCTTTGAACTTTTTTCCCTTTTTTTTTCTTATACTGCTTCTTTCTTCTTATACACCGCTCTCTTCCCCTTTGGAAGCTCCAACAACTCCCTTGTCTGGTTCTTATGCAGAGACTCCATCTCCTCTACCATAGCACCCATCCATCTACTTTTATCTTGGCTGTGTATCACCTCCTGAAAAGTAGTAGGATCCCTGTTACTAGTAATAAGTGCATAAGAAACCAAATCCTCAAAACCATACCTGGAAGGTGGCTTGATAGTGCGTCTGGGCCTGTCTGTGGCAATACTGTAATGTTGTTGATCTCCTGTGCTAGAACTACCTATATTCTGAACATTGCTTTCTCTGCCATGGTTTTCTAGCTCCACCTACACCACATGTTCATTGGTGCTGTAATTTACTGGCACCTGTTTCTTTTCTTCCTGAGTACACTGTAACATGACTTTTTCATAAAAAATCACATCTCTATTGATCACCACCTTGTTTGCCTTTAGATCCCAGAGCTTGAAGCCTTTCACCCCCTTCTGATACCCCAGAAAGATACATTGTCTAGACTTCTCATCAAGCTTGGATCTCTCCTTATTAGAAACATGCACATAGGTTGGACATCCAAACACTCTTAAACTAGAGTAGTCTACCGCACTGCCTATCCATACCTCCTCTGCTACTTTCCCATCTAGTGCTACCCTTGGTGATCTGTTAATCAAGAAACATGCCATATTCACTACTTCTGCCCAGAAGTTCTTTGCAAGCCCTGCATTCAACCTGAGACACCAAGCTTTCTTAGCTATTGTTTTGTTCATCCTTTCTGCCACACTGTTCTGCTATGGTGTCTTGCATATTGTGAAGTGTATCTTAATCCCATGCTGCTCACACAACTCTGTGAACTTTGAATCTGTGTACTCAGTACCATTGTCAGACCTGAGGCATTTGATCTTCCTCCCTGTCTGGTTTTCTACTTCAGCTTTCCACAACTTGAACTTGGCAAATGTTTTTGACTTATGCTGCATGAAGTACACCCAAACTTTTTGTGAGTAGTCATCAATAAAACTCACTAAATACATATGTCCTCCCCATGATGCTACCCTTACTGGCCTCCAAACATATGTATGAACATAGTCAAGAATCCCCTCTGCCTTGAATTGCACTCTATTCTGTTTCCCAAGAACACAATACTTGCAGAAATCAAACTTACATGTTTTGACACCCTTCAATAGATTTCTCTTATGAAGCTCCATCATCCCACGCTCACCCATATGGCCTAACCGCATATTCCACAAGACTGTACAATTTGACTCAGACTCTACAGCTGCAACTCCACCTACAACTGTCGTACCTTGTAGTGTAAAAATATTTCCAGATAGTTTCTGCCCCTTCATCACTATTAAGACACCTTTACTCACCTTCATTACTCCACTTGTAAATTTATAACTATACCCATTACAATATAAAGTGCCCAATGAAATCAAATTCTTCCTTAGATCCGGTATGTGTCTAATATCACACAACATTCTAACAACACCATCAAATATTTTAATTCTGATATTCTCTATTCCAACAACTTTGCATGAAGTATCATTGACCATAAGAACAGAACCAAAATTTACCAACATGTAGGTGTCAAACCAATCTTTATTGGATGTTATGTGATAAGAACATGCTAAATCCAAAATCCAAGAATCTGCAAGATGATCTGAATTGGATGAAACAGAAAGCAAATCCCTGTCACCGCTCTCTGAGTCTTCTTCTTCCACTACATTCGCAGACTTTGATGGACCCTCTTTATTCTCTGTATTCCCTTGCTTTTTCTCTGGACAGTCCCGTTTTATGTGCAGGATAAAGATGTGCCTCTTTGTCCCTCACTTAAAACACGTTATGTCCTTCCTCTTCTTGAATTTACACCGAGCTTTATTTTTACTTGATCTACTCCGGGACTTGTTTCTCCCACGTTCCTAGTTACCCTTCACCACAAGCCCTTCACCTTGTGAATTCTCATCACTGGCTTTCTTCTTCTGATGAAAACTTAACAGAGCACCTCCTCCAATTCAAGAGTTTCTTTTCCCCACATCATAGTCGTAATTAAATTTTCGTACGTAGGAGAATTCAGTAGGGAATTTAGTAACATCAATGCCTTGTCTTCGTCTTGAAACTTCACATCAACCTGCCTCAAATCACTAATGATTTGGTTGAACACGTTGATATGCTGGCTCAAATCCCCACCCTCTGACATCTTAAGACCATATAATTTCTGCTTAAGATAGAACTTGTTCGTCAACGACTTGGACATATATCGACTTTCCAGTTTCAACCAAACTTCCGCCTGTTATTCCTCATCCATGACGTGATACATCACATTATTAGCCAAACAAAGCCTAATAGTCGCCACAGCCTTCGTTCCAATTCCTTCCAATCCATGTCATCCATGCCTACCGGTTGATTTCCGTATAACGCCTTCACCATGCCCAGTTGCACTAACAGATCCTTCACCCTCCTCTGTGATAATCCGAAATTTCCAAATCCGTCGAACTTGACCATGTTGAACTTCGCAGAAGAGATCCCAGACATTGTGACCTGAGCTCTTGATACCAGTTGCTGTGAAACGTGCGGCAATTGCTAATGAATTGTACAGAATGATCAAAAGAAAAAAAAAAATAGAAATTGACACAGAGATTTAACGTACTTCGGAGATGTGCCTACACCCACAGGGAGCGAGCGGCGTGAAATTCACTATCAGTCAATTAAGATTACATAATGTGTATTTATACTAATCCTAGACATACGGGCGTATTTAAGAAAATTACAAAAATACCCCCATACCATACCCCCCGCACCCCCAACCTAATCAGCGTCCCAAACAAAGTATCAATACCGAAAGGCAGAAGCTGTCGCTTCGCTACACTACGCACCTCTATTTGCCTACTTTCAGTGTATGAGTCATATATTTCAACAACACCGTAGCAATGATGACAGGGAAGGGGAACCTTAGTGGAGAGGGAATGCAAACACCGGATCGAGACTAAATTCATTTAGAGAAAACGAGTGTTTTGAAAAAGAGTAATACTACATACTGTTATGTTGCGTAAGTGTCACACACTCTTTTTGAAAAATAGTGGAGTCCACTATTAAAAAATTAATTTTTTCATTTTAGTCTAGGGTGCTGGCCCCCGCTACCCCGCTTGGGAGGGGTGGTCTCCTCGTCTGCTGGATGCAGGTGGTGGGTCAATATGCCCGCATTTGAGCACCCCTGCAGTTGTGGGGGATGAACCGAGCATGGCCACTATTTGCATTTACCCCGCCCTACACTTTATATATATATATATAAACTTATATATTAAACAGAAAGACAAAGTTGTTTTGGGAATCCCCAAAACGACATCGTTTTGTTTAATGTGTAAATTCCCCCCTTCTTGACTCCCCTTTCTCAAACTCCCTCGGCTAACCTCTCTCTCTCTCTCTCTCTCTCTCTCTCTCTCTCTCTCTCTCTCTCTGCTTAAGCCATCACCGTTGTTGATGACGTTGCTGTCGATTCATGTCGTCGCCCCCATCAAGCCCATGTGTCTTTCCTACATCTTCATCTTGTACGTATCTTGAAGACCCTAAATTGATTTATGATGTAAAATTGTAAATCTAAGGTTTCAATCCAAAAATCTTAAATTAGTTTAAGGGTTTAAATAATGAAACTCCAGTATGTTATGGGTTTCAATATTTTATTTAGGGTTTTAGATTATTTAGGGTCTCGATTCAAAATTGAAACCCCTAATTTAATCTAGCAATTTGTTTTGGGGGTTTCAATATTGAAAGTTCCAAATTTAATTTAGGAGTTTCTAATTGGTTTTCTCGTATTCCTTTCGGTTTTATAGTCTGGTTTTCTAATTGGTTTGTAATTTTAATTTTATAAATCTATCACATATCTATATAATGTTTATATTTATAATTTTTTATTTTTATTTTTGAGGTTTTATAGTCTCACACCCTCACTTGCCCAAGTTCTAACCCTAATCCCAAATTCCCAATATCTAATCTACAATTCTTGATAGTCTCATTTGGTTTGTACTTGTAGTTTTATATTTTTAACTTTTTAACATATGTATATATCATTATATTGTTTGTAATTTTAATTTGTTTTCCTATTAGTGTTTTAGGTTTTATAATCTCACAATCTCATCTGCCCACCACCCCCTAATTTCACTCTCAAGACTCAAAGTCATTTTGCTAGTATGCTAGATACAATTTCTAATATTTTAATATTATTTATCTCAATTATTTGACAATTTGTAATATTTTTAGATTAATTTGTATTATTGTAATAGCTTAGATTATTTAGGTCCCGTTTGATTATACAGATGAAATGAAATGAGATGAGATGTTTTAAATAGTAATGAATAAAATATTATTATAATATAATTTTATAATATTAATTTTGTATTGGGATTTGAAAAAGTGAAATTGTTTATTGTATTTTGTATGGGGATTTGAAAAAGTTGTAATGATGAGTTGAGATGAGATGAGATGAGTTTTTTAGTTTTGTGTAAAGAAACAGGGTCTTAGATTTTTATGTTTTATGCTTTACACAAACTTTGTTTAATTTTATGTTATATGTAAATTGCAAAATATAATTCTTTTTAATTTAAGACTTTTTAAAAAAAAAAAAATCTGGATCCAAAATGGCCCTAATAAGAGGTCATGGGCCCATTTGCCCCGAACGGGGGACAAACGGACCAAGGGTTGAAATCTGCCTCCAATCACTTGGACAAGAGGCCCCGGCCCTAGGGTGCAGGGCTAGATTCTGGTGGCGGATGGGAGTGTGATAGGGGATGCGATCTCCCTAGTTCGGGAGGTGCGGTAACACTTTTGTCTGAATCTCATATTTATTTATTTAAAAAAAAAAAACTATATAATATTTTTATATTCTATAACTACAAATAACATTTTTCATTCCCTTCTCAACCCAGCTTTCTATTGTCCATGTCGGACATTTCATTCTTTCTATTTAATTTGAATTCCGTAAATTTTCCCTTTTTTTCCACTCTATTTGCGGACCGGTCCACTCTTTTTCCGCTCTTTGTTCCGGTCCATTCCGGCCGAATTTTCGTATTTCGGTCCGGAATTAAGGTTTATGACAATTTGGTAAATTTGTTGAAATGGTAGGATGAACTTGTAGTTTTGAATTCTATTTTCCCCTTCTCTGTGAGCCTGCGATGAAGCAAATCAGTTTCACTTTCCCTCAATTTCCTAATCACTAATTTCTCTCCTACCCTACGCCAGACACCTTCCGGCCTCCAGCCTTCCGCCACAAGCAGCAGCTCGTTGACTCGGTCCACTACGTCACAGCTCCTCTTTCCCCACCGCAGGTCGTCGTCAATCTCCATTCCGCCGGTTCTTCTCGATTGCTCTCTCTCTCTCTCTCTCTCTGATGGCCTTATAAATCATTGGTACTGTTTGGGATTTGTACAACTGTATGAAATGCTTGAAATTTCTTCAATTACGTCTCCATAGTTCATACTTCATTACGTCCCCTAAATTTCTATTATTTCATTACGTCTACAACTGTACAACTTCATACCTCGTTAATTTAGAGAGCATACTGCCAAGAATGTGTGATTTGTATTTTTTTTATTCTGTAGTATAACTCTATTCTGTGCTATTTGATTCTCTTTTAATAAGAGCATAGCCTTCCTATTTAATCATTATTCTATCATCATTCCAGTTTTAATAGTGATATTTTAGGATTATTTAATTTGATGATAATGGGGATGGTTGTGGTTGACACGCATAATTAAGTTGAGACATTAAAATTACAAGATGTAGAGATTACCTGCAAACAACAAAGGCTGCTGAAAGCCAATTGTTTCGAGGAGTGGCAGCAGCAGCACTAGTTTTCTTGGGTTTTACACATTTTTCTCACCAACTCCATCAGAACCTTTAGAGTTGAAAAAAGCAAGCCCTGCCTTGTTGATACATGTTTAATCCCCTTGAAAATGTACTTTGAAGAAAAACATTATTTTTGCTTCTTCTATCCAAAAACCCTAACATCTTCAGCTACATTTTCAAATGTGATGCCTTTAGAAAGATGCACTTTCAGCGCTTACAATTAGAGACACCATGTAAGTTATCGTCAAATAGCTCTTTCAATTCCTGGGGAGATAATGCAGAATTAATGGCCATGTTTAAAGCCATTGAAGCAAGCCATTCCCCTGAGAAGATGTTCCTAGCCTAAATCTAGTGCTAGGGGCTATAGAGAACTGAAAACATTGACATGTTCAATCAATTATGATTTTGAATTGAAAGATCAATTTGGATATTATAATTCAAAAATCAGTTGACTGTAAAAAAGAAGTTATGATTCAAAAATCAATTATGATTTGAAATTATAAGTTGTATTGATGTTATTTGGAATATAGTTTATATATATACATATAATTTATCCATATAAAAGCTATCCTGAAATGGTACACCGAAATGTGGCGGTACCGAAATATTCCGTTCTAGTACCTCAACCGGAACGGAACTCAAAACTTTGGTTTATATTGCTGGAATTTCTTTTGTAAAATATTGCTGGACTCTTCAAGCATTATATTGTTGGAAAAAGCTTGGTTGGACAATCTCCTCTATTTGTACAAGAAAAAGAGACAGGTAATTTAGGTATTAGATATGATAGTTGGATACAAGAAAAATTTTTACAAAATTAAATCAACAACTTCTTAACATCTTAGATATTTACCGATAGATTCTCCCTTGCAAAGAATAATCATTGAAAATATAAGCAAAAAACAATAATTAGTTATAATGAATCATTTAATTATTATGATATAATAATATACCATCACATCTACCACCACTTCATTTCACCATTTACAATGCAACACATTGAACCAGCTGACTTGTTGTTCTGATATGCCCTCCCTTTGTAGTAAGTTAGTAACAAATGGGAGTGTGAGGTTGTGGGTTCTAACTCCCACAGAGGAGTCCTCTCCTTGTAGAAATAAAAAAAGAGAGATAGATTTTATGGATCTAATCACCACAGATGGAGTCGTGGATCTAATTGCCATGGTGATGCCTACGTGATACGGAAAGGATACAGAGTGATGGGAGTTAAGAGGAATGTTTGTCTTTAATATGTTCTCATGAGATTGTAAGTGCCGTTTGGAAAATTCAAAATGAAAAAAAATGCAACACATTGAAGTGTCTAGGAAAATAGCACCTTTGGCAATTTTGGTGTTTATTTGATTCTCTAGCTTGAATTTATCTCTCTATATGATTCTTCATTTGCAACTTCTTTCTAACATATTAAATAGTTGATTAAGGAGATATTCCTTTGAATTGCAGGATAATTTGAGTAGGAATCCTATTCGGTATCTTTCTTGGTGTTATAGAAAAGGTAAGGGACCATCCCTTTCGACTTTACAATATGTATCTTTGTCTTTCTCAGAAACTTTTCCCTCCAAATTACTTTTACTCTATGTGCTCTTGTGCCCATATGGTTCTTTTGAGATGGTGTTGTTAGTCTGTGTGGGATATACATGTCTCTGCACCCATACAAATGCAAAGCCTTTTGTTTCTGTAATGATACTTAAGTAACATTGTGTCAGGTGTGACATAGCATTTTTCTGTAGAAATTTCTTGTAATGTACCCATTTTTTTCCCAATAATGTGCCATGTCTAATTCTTGACAGATTTTTTTATTGTTGGTCCTCGTAATGTACTGAATGTTTTTGTGGTCCAATTAACTTTGATATACCTGTCAATGTTGAATAATTTGGTGGGGCATGTCTTACATTCTGCAATTCTTGCACCTTACCATGAGTGGTGGTGGCTTTGTGAAAAACCAACCAATAAATATATATTGAATAACAAGGATGCTTATTGTCGCGTAACCAAAAAGTTTTTTAATCTTTTCAAAGTATGGACACCATTATCATGTAATAAAAAATTTATTAAATATTTTTAAAATAAGGACATGTATTATGAAATCACCTAATAATTGCTCCCATAATGATTATCTACTTCTGTTTATATTTATTTGGGTGACAAAATCAGGGGTAGATTAAAAGCAGCATTACCGTAAGTACAAGTGATATATTTATAATCAAAGTCCCAACACTGCCCTTTTTAATCTAATAAATTCCAAACCAAAATACAAGGAGGCCTAAAACAACTATACCAACCAAAACTCCTCAGCCCTAAAGAATTCTCCAAAACCTCTCTTCTCTTTCTATTTCCTCCATTTCCGTAAAAATCATAGGGACCTATTCTGCCATAGCTAGAGATTCCCTCTCTCTCTTTTGGCCGGTAAATTCCTTTTTTTTTTTTTCTTTTCTTTTTCATACCTTTCTCAAGGAAAAGGTGATCATGAAGTTAGTGACTTTGATTACACAAGTGATTTTCTCGTGAGCCTCGGTTTTCCAAACCACTTACCTCAACCGAATCTTTCTTCGGTTGGGCATCCAGATTTCATATCTGCATCTACCTGGATGTGGGTACTGTTATATAATGCAGCTCCCGAGATTAATACTTGGTAACCAACTACCATAACCGGGTTGAACTTTTTGAAAAAAATCTGACTTATGATAATTTTGATCTTCCAGAACAAGAGAGAGAAACTACAGAGAAAGATTCTTCCACAGAGGAAAAGAAAAAATAAACCCTGAGGAGAGAGCTAGCTATGATTTCATTCCCACATTCCTTTCTGCATATTCAATTTGAGATCTCGATCCTTCGTTCTGAGGTAGGCCTTCTATATTTTAAGAAAAAAACGCATTCCTTATAAAAAAAAAAATAGAAAAAAGAGAAAAAACACATTCCTTGAATCCTTTTATGATTTTGAAACCCGTATCTGTTTCCAGTTCTATTGAATCAGTTCCAGTTATCTTTCATTTGATTTTTAATCTCATACATTGTGACATTTCGTTTTTCTAAATCTTTAAATTTTGGGGCTATGTCATTGTCTATTTCTCTACTTGTGCTCTGTTTGTTTGCCAAGGAAATGTTAGAAAGCACAAGAAACTAAATTTTTCCTTTTTTAGATTCCTAATTGTTTTAAATGTTTTAACCCCTAGAGATTGACTCAAGTGGTAAAGGCCTTGGTCTTGGTGTTATGCTCCCTCTAGGTCAAAGGACCAAATCCTCTTAGGTGCAAACAATTTCTAGGGGCTATCGGACTAGGGGAACTTCCTCCTAAATTACCCGAGTTGCACTTGCTGGAAACTCTTGCAGAGCGCCTATACATCCCCAGGATTAGTCAGGACTTTGTTCTCGGACATCCGGTGCCAATAAAAAAAAAATTGTTTGGGACCTGATAAAGAAAGCAAAATCTGGATTGAACTAAGCCTGGCGCAGTTGGTTTGTTTTGCTAAGGATATAGTAACCAACAATTATTTTTCATCTTTTCTTGTTTTATTGTCTACCAAACAGAAAACTGCTTTATCTTTCAGTTAGTGGCACACATGTTGTCTGAAGCTTTGTAACCTGTATATCCCTAGAAATGAACTCACTGAGAACACTTGTGTCGAGCCTCTTACGGCGGCCGAGTCAGACCATTGAGTGGGGCAGTTGTGCACCTCATTACCAACCGCTGCAGCTGCAGCAGTGGAGGGGGATCCGGGTGAAGGTCCGGGACGGGAATCTGGAGCAAGCATTGACTTGGTTGCAGCGGAAGATGCAGTCGAGTGGGATTGAGCGGCTTATAAAGCGCCAGCAGAGACACCACATCAAGAACTCCGAGAAGCGTGTCTTGGCCCGCAAGAACCTCGAGCGCAAGATTCGATCCCAGGACCTCGCTCGCAAGCTCAAGGCCATTCTTGTCAAGAAAGTCAGGTAAATTAATTTTGGATGCCTAGATTCTTTAATGTTTTTCACTACTATTTTTCTCCTCAACCCCTGTAAATTGTAGTTGATGAATGCGCGCAGATTTTTTCTTGAATTTTATTCTTAAAGTGATTTGTTAGTCAATTTTTAGTAATTTGATTATTCATTCAATTTTAAAATGTAATTTGAGTTTGAACATTTGCAAAACTGACTTAGAGTGGTGTAAAACTGATAAAACCTATGGTGCTTCAATGTTCTCTAATCACATAGGTCCCATGCAGAGGGATAGATATGGCTTACACATCTGGTAGCTTTGTTTCGTGTGCTACATGTTTTTTAGTTTTTATGCCCTTTTTCCAGTATATAATGTCTAAAAAATCTACCTAGACTGCATTTTAGTTATCTGTATTGTTAAAGGGATTCTTTCTGTCTTTTGCGTTTTTGGAGATAGAGAGCTTTTGTTGATGCTGAAGTTTTTATTATGTGAACCTGCAAGAATCTAAATTTTGTGTAAGTGCTACTTGAGGGTAAGGCTTTGGAATCCACTCAGGACAGATAATGTTTGAGCTAGTCAAACGGGCAACTTCAAATAATATCCATGGAAGAATTCCCTTCCAAACCATCCTCAGACACCTGTTTGACCCAAACTTCATTTTCAGCCCCCTGACCATTTTTGTAACTTGCCGCTGTTTGCTAGATTTTATTCAAAGACAAAAAAAGATAATGTTTGAGCTAGTTAATGCTAGTCCCATGTGAAATCACCATTAGGTGAATATACTGTCTAATGGGCGTTATATAAAAATCCATTTTTAGCTGTTGATGGGATTTCCACATCCATATTTCTGTCCGTTTTCTTCTTCTTATGTTTTCTTTGATCTCTTTCTTGAAGGGTACTCTTCTCTTTTTAACAAATCAATTCACTCTAAAATATGTTAATTTCTTCATTTATTCCTGCTCATATATGCTTGATTGGTATTTTGCAGGGGTCTCTAAGGATAGCTTCGGAGTAGTTTCGTGATGCGAAAAGGATATCACAAGTACCCTGTTAATTTTGTGGGCTTTTTTTCTTCTTCTTCTGGAACTCAGGGGTTATGCAGTTCTGCAAACTCTCCTCCACTCGCTACAATCAAATAGGGATTAAATTGGCTTTCTTTTTAAGTAATTCATAAATTCATGCAGTTTGACACTTGATGCTCAACATGCATTGAGATATTTGAACGGTTCATCATCTGGCAATCTTAGCACAATGTGCTCAAGGTGGAAACATTTGTATGTGTTTCTAAATTTTCATGTGTTTTAGCTAAACTTTCATTCATGAGGGGGGAAAATCAACATATTATTTTTGTGTTTGGGATTTTTAAATTAATTTTTGGCCTTTTAAAATGCCATGTTATTCTTCTCTCTTAGAAAAATTATGAGATGGATAGAATTGCACACCAGTAGAATTGGTGAAGAGCGATAACCTAATTAGTAAAATGTGAAAATTAAAATTTGAGAGTATTTTATAAACTTTCGAAATTTTTACCTTAGGACCATATAAATCATTTTCCAACAAAGAATCATTTCCCTTTCCCCCTGTTGTGTTGTCTTCACTTTTGACATGCCTATTGAGTTGAGTTTTTCACTTCCCCAAAGCGTGGTGGAAATATTCGGTTTAAATGATCATAGAACTGAATTTAGCATTGGTGGAGGTGGAGTTTCTGCCACCATGAACAACTACTTATTAGTTATTCCCAAGGAGGCTGACCTGGTTCTTGCACAGCCTCAAGTCAGCCATTTTCCACTTGCTGCCAGGATGATAAACAGTAAGATAACGAATACCTGTGGCTGTTAGCAGTAACACTGCTCTTTCTGATACAGAAATGATATAGTGACAAATATAACTTGCATGTATTATCCCTATTTTTATGCCATAATGCCAATAACTTGCTCAAGAAATACAAGAACTGTCATAAGTTGGAGAGGGCAGAGTGCTACAATTTCACATTATCAGAAAAGAGTCTTGGAATATATATATATATATAATTGGTACTCCTATGTCTATTAATCTCATCAATATTTGACACATAGTAGTTAGTACTCATTTGTTGAACTTCTTGTGCTCTTGTAGGCAAGTTTTTTATGATAAATTGGGAGTTCAAGCCATTTTCATTTATATATGCGGCTTTTTGATAAAAGAAATGCTTTAATCATAATTTTTTTTTATAAACATAAATTCATAAATTGATACGATTTTATATGATACATTATATTATAAAATTATTTTTATTATAAAGTAAATCTAATATATCATTTGAATCTACATCAATTTATAAATTTCTCTATGATTATCGATAATAATTTTCCAAAATAACGATATTGTTATATAATTTTTACAAATTCCAACTTCTTCATTAGAGATTGAGAGAACAGCTCATTACGAATAAGACCATTCTAATACGAATAAGACCATTCTAAAGTCACCGTTGGGGACTTTTGCTAGGCTTTAAAAATAATAATTTGTTTTTTTTTTTATTTCTATCATTTTTTAATACGTTTAAATATTTAAAAAAATAAAAAAAATTTACAATAGTATTAAATAATTTTTTCTTAATCTCTAAGATAAAAGAAAAAAAAAATGGAAGTGGCAGCTTCTAGCAAGATCCCGATCCCTAGCTTTATTCTTACGTATAAATCTAAAAATTTCTGAAACGGTACAAAACAGATAAATAGAATTGACAGGACATGAGAGAGAATATTATGGGCATAGATGGATGAGACTGTCACTACATTTGGCGATTCCATTCCATGGAATATCTTTCGAGAATATCCAATTAGAATGCCATTGGAGTATACGAAAGGAACTCTTGAGCTCTACACATTATGCTACTTGTATAATGTTTAAAAAATTTTTTTTTATAATATTATTAAAAAATACTTATTTAATTATTAAATAAAATATTAAAAAAAAAAACCAGCACTAGTCCCAACGGTCTTCCAAGCATTTCCCTATTATCAAGTTATCAACGGCAGACAACAATATCATTGACTACTGTTTGCAACTATAATGAATGTTGATTGGTTTTAACCAGTGGATTTTATTTGTTAACGATCTTTTCTTTTATTTCCTTTAAATTTCGTATCACTATTTATTTTAAAAGCTTAAATTGATGGTTATGATCAAATTTCAAATTAGTTCATTCGTTATCATTCATTTAGTCTCTTGATAAAAAATAATGCGGCCATTAATCGCCGTATCAGCATAACAAAAAAACAACACGTTAGCATGTACAATAATATTTAATTGATTTTTTATTTTTATTTTTTTGAATTTTAACTACTTATGTTGAGCGTAAATAATATGCCTTCTATTGTCTCCTGATTAGAACGGTTCTATCAAGATCTTTTGAATTAGATGGTATAAAACCTAATTCTCACCCTGAAGAATCAGGTTCGAACCCCACTCTGTATTAAAAAAAATTTATTTAAAAAAAAATTAGAACGGTTGTGACCAGCAGTTCTTTAAAAAAAAAAAAAAAATTGATGAAGGGACTAATTTAAAACTTGACCGTAACCATAGGTATTGGCTCTAAAATTTTTAACTTAGATATTCCAATTTTACAAAAAAGTGAAAACTACATTTAACATCAGTAATTTTCTCTAATTTTAAACTGTTGGAGGAACGTAAATTAAGGTAATGGAAAATTTTAAATATACTTAAAAGAGAAATTAAAAAAAAAACTATTTATCCATATGTTTATTGATATACTTAAAATCATAAAATTTAAATTTTAAAACAAAACTAACAAAATATATATCCACAAGTAAAAACGTAGGTGCGACAAATTGTTTAGAATGGGCTATTATCTTTAAAACTACAACCCATTACAATTACAAGCCCAACCCACTTTCATTCACCCCTTACAACTACGAAGCTCTCTCTCTCTCTCTCTCTCTCTGTCTGTGCAATCTCCAATATATAGAGTCCTTAGCTTTTTCCCATTCAATCGTTCCGTTTTCAAGGGAAAAGAAGGACATAAGACGAACCCTTTATCGCAGGTCAGTTTTTTTTTTTTTTTTCCTCCTTTTTGTTTGTGTACGATCACTCTATCTCTCTCTCTCTCAATTGGCTTTCCAACCACCTTTCTATTGTCCATGGCGTACATTTCTTCCTTTCCATTTAATTTGAATTCTATAGATCCCCTTTTTCCACTCTTTTTGCGGAGCAGTTCGAGTCCCTTGTGCATTCCAAATTCAAAGATATTTTTTTTCTTAATTATGAAAATAAAAAATAATCAATGCAGAAATTGGCAGCATATTGTGATTCGAAATTTTCAGAAACTATAAGAGAGAACAAAAATGGAGTTCCGGTTTGACTCGGTGATCGAATTGAATCCCTTTCCTGCTCTCTCTTGGAGACGGAAGCGTAAGAAGATTGAAGAAAAGAGGGGGTGGGGGCACAAAACGTGTTTTCCGTGATAACGTTTACAGAATCTTTCACGCGTCCCCAATGCGTCGCGGTAAAGTTAAGTTTCGTATGTTTCGTAGGGGCAAAACAGTCTTTGCATCTCACCCTTCCCGTTTTGTACACGGGTCTCCCAAATTACCGGAGGGGACATCATGGTCATCGTCATGTCCCTTACATTTCACATAGAAAAGCTAGAAAATGACACGTGACAACCCACGTCCTTCTTTAAGATACGGTTTTACAATATAAAAATTAAAAATTGTATAAAATATTAATTTTAAATATTATTATTATTTTAAAATTTTAAAAAATTAAATTATTTATGATATCTTAATAATTTAAAAAAATGATATGGGATGAAATGGCTTGTTTCTTTTTTCGGTTTTGCACATCGATTTATTTGCGAATTAATGTTTGTTTTTATGCATTGGAATTATGTGACTGCTAAATGAGACTTTCTTCAACAGCAGAAGCAGCGTAGTTGGCAAGCCGTGCTTTGACCCAAAAAGGAACCTTCTTGGCCGGTGTGTGAATCCTGAGCATCGGGCTGTCAAACACGGTTGGCAGCCCGATTTTCTTAAATAGATTCCACACCCAGGTAAGATAACTCATCGCCCTAAACGAATATGCCCACTTTTGCTATGTTCTCGCGTTGTTCTTAATCGAATATACCAGTTGCTACATTCTTGTTTGATTTCCTTCCATTATGGCTCCCTCTTTCTGAGTCAAATCTGATACAACGCATATTATTTGTTGATATTGTCGGTGGTTGATCTTTATAGACCAACTCATTCTTATTAACTTGCGCAGGAGGGATTTTTGTTTGTCTGGGTCTTCACCTATCCAATTGAGTTCGCAGTATTGTAGCTTATGATGTTACAAAAGGTTTCGTTTGTATTGGTATGAGAGATTTTGAGTTCCGTTACCAATATGGGTTCCTTGTCGGGAGTCCTTCAACGACCTCTAGTTGCGGCTGCTGCGGTCACTGTAGCATCTGTTTCTGCTGATCTTTCTGATAAACTGCCATTACACAAATCCTCAGATACTTTTGCTACCTCGGATTTAGCGAATTCATTGGCTTACAATTCCCTGCAAGGATCGAAGCCATCATGGGTTTCTCATATCTCAGTTTCTAGGCTAGCCAACTTGTCATTTGTGACTAGAATTCGAGTGCCTGTTCCTAACATTAACTTCCCGGTTCCTGATTCAGGCCGCAATTTTTTACCTAGTTTGTTATCTTCTTCTGTTGCATCTTCTCCGCTTCTTCTTAATTTGTATCAGTCCGCAGACTTGGCCAAAGCTTCAAAGCCAACTGCACATGGGCAGAGTATATCTAACTCGCCTTCTGAGGTTATGTATCGATGGCATTTACCTGAGCCAAATGCCATAGATGTATCAGGTGTTTCTGATTGTTCATCTGCAAAGTCTAGAACGGTGGTGGTTTTGCTTGGATGGTTGGGAGCAAAGCAGAAACATCTTAATAGATATGCAGAATGGTATACTTCGTGGGGGTTTCATGCCATTACCTTTACTTTTCCAATGGCTGAGATTCTTAGTTACCAGTTTGGTGGGAACGCTGAAGAGCATATAGACTTGCTTGTGAACCACTTGGCTGGTTGGTTAGAAGAGGAGCATGGAAAGAACCTGGTGTTTCATACCTTCAGCAACACTGGATGGTTAACGTAAGTTTACTCTCTTGAATACGCACTGACAATTTTCTTATTTTCTTACTTCTTTGTGGAATCATCTTGCTCGATTGGTTATTTGGATTTTTATTTTGTAAGCAGGTATGGGGTTATTTTGGAGAAGTTGAAGAAACAGGATCCTTCTTTGATGGGAAGGATTAGGGGTTGCATTGTAGATTCTGCACCAGTTGCAGCACCTGATCCACAGGTAAATGATACTTTCGGCTTTTTGAGAGGCTTTTATTTACATGTTTTTTATTATAAGTGGTTTTTGTTCACATGATGAAGGAGACTACTCTTATGTTGGAAAGTAAACTTCCGTCATTAACATTCCTATGTCTTTTTTGATAGTTAATTAATAATTTTATTACCAAGCATAGGCACAACCCAAGTACACAGGAAGTATGCAAAGGAAATACCTACAAAACACTAGAAAGCGGGAAACTACGATAGAAACAGATTCTGTACATTATCATCATTCCTTTAAAAGATCCTAGCCCACAAAGTCAAAGTAGAAAAGAAAAAATAGCAAAGTCTTTATCTTCAAAGCATCTTCCATTCCTTTCCAGCCATATACACCACATTAGACACAAAGGAATCATTCTCCATCTGGCAGAAACACTTTTCTTTTCCTCAAAACCACGCCAACATGCAAGGAGATCCACAACTTCCTTAGGCATCACCCAATATAGCGCTGTCCGACCAAGAACCTCATTCCACAAAGACTTTGCCACCTCACAATGTTAAAAAAGATGATTTACAGATTCACCATCCTTCTTACACATGACACACCAATCAGCTATACACCAACATAGACCTTTGTGACCTTCGTTTCAGTCCAAAGACTTGGCCAAAGCTCCAAAAACCTTTTAACTTTAGTATGTCTGAAACTACTTATCAAAAAAGAAAAACTTTAGTATGTCTGAAATTATCTGCTACCAAAATAATAATTAGATGTCCATAAAAATCTAAAACTATAGGCCAGCTGTGTGGGACTTTTTAGTGCACCCTCAATTTCAATAAATGTTTTATGTTTTGTGCACTTTCTCACGAGCAACTGTGTTAATGCTGTTTGTTTTTCTTGCATCTGTTGCTCTCATTGCTGCTAATTCTATTTTGCCACCGCTTTTTTAAAGTTGACTGGATGAATATGGTGAACAATGGATACAATTCCATTTCTTCTGTGTAGGTCTGGGCTTCAGGTTTCTCTGCAGCTTTTCTGAAAAAGCATAGTGTTGCAACAAAGGGAACTATTAGTCCCAAGGAATCTGGCATGGAGGTATTGGTTGGCAATAATCAAGCTGCGGAACCTAAACCTGCAGTGACTGAAGCAGCATTGCTTTTACTTCTGGAGAAGTTATTTGAAGTGGTCTTGAATCTCCCTGCAATTAACAGGTAGTTATCCTTTACTGAAATTTCACTGCTGTATCATTTAATAAGCTTGTAGCCTTGTAATGCCTCATAAGCTTGAAAGTATGTTAAATAAGTTATGAATTAGGAACGACTTTTTTGTTCAAAGGTCTTCAATTGAATGCGAGGGGAGGGGAAAGGGTTATGTATGTTAAATAAGAAAGCATCATATGCGGATTTCTTTAATTTTTTTAGAGAGATACTTGAGTACTTAGGTTACACCTTTGAAAAATTATATTCTCAAGCCAGTGTGTAGAGCACACATATAGTAAAGTGCTTACATTGCATACTTTGATTTGGAAGATAAACTTTAAAGTTTGAATCTTACAAATCAAATCTTACCATTTAAGTGATATGGATGGTGTGCTTTACACACCAGCTTGAGAATAGAATAATTCTACACCTTTTGGGCTTTTCAATAGAGATTATTTAACTCATTGCAAAAAATAGAGAGGGTATTGGTGATCATCACCCCCCCCCCCCCCCCTTCTCTCTCTTCCCCTTTTTTCTCTATCTCTGCAATAGAAGTTACTTTTATTTTTCTGCTCATTTCATACGACATGTTAGGCATTTTATTGAAACTTTGCTTATTGCATTTATTTTAGGGCTATCTAGTTCCAAGATGGCTCTTAAACAGCATCCTACTCATTGACATCATTTTGCAGCATAGATTAACCTTTTCACATTGCTGTGATGGTAAACTAATTAAGTACCAGCATTTGATTAGTATAATTAAGATACTAATCATCTGGACTTCATTGTCTCTCAACACCTTAAAATGATTTCTTTGGATTACAGGAGGCTTTCTGATGTATTGAGCCTGTTATCATCTGGACAACCAAGCTGTCCACAATTATACATTTATAGCTCTGCAGACAGAGTTATTCCTTCAGGTTCCGTGGAATCATTCATAGAGAAGCAGCAGAAGGCAGGGCATGAGGTCCGGGCCTGCAACTTTGTGTCCACACCTCATGTTGATCATTTTAGAAATGATCCAAAACTGTATAGTCTGCAGCTGACCCAGTTTTTAGAGGACTGCGTGCTTACTTGTTGCAAACGTTCGCTATAGTCAAGCTCATGAGTCGCTAGCCGACTCTTTCTTACTCCATTTATATATATACAGCTCATAACTGATTCATTGATCTATAGAGGTTGTGGAATGCAATCAAAAAGAGTTTTAGCTATCTATTCATATTACTTTATTCTTTACATGTAAAAAAACAAATACATGAACAGGTTATATCTCATTCAATACAGGCCAGGGTTTCTTTGATACTAAGAAGCTATATCTTTATTGAATAATTCTTGGCCGGCAACTCAAAACATGTTTTATTTAATTTTACTGGTACAAGTCTGTGAGATGTTGGTGCATCTTTGACTTCAAGAAGAATTGGTATGGAGCCTCCCTCGAGTTTGTGATTTTCTTATGAAGTTTGGTTATCCAGGAAAATAGTATAGAAGCAGAAGGAGATTGATTTATATATTTGTGGCATGCATCCGCTGGTCAATTAAGAAAGCAAGAAATGAAGAAGTTTGTGCTAAGATTGACCATGGATTGTAGCTAGGGTAATGCCCTCAAATTTGAAAATACTCAGCAGACTTTTTCCCCTGTATTCTTCTCAACGTTCAACTAGGAAATAAGACATTTTTACCATTTGGAGATGTCGATGAATGCTATGCTTTATCATTTATTGTTCTCAGCACTACTGAGTCACTGTTATAAAACTAATCAGAAGTAACAAATAATTGAAAGCTTGCAAAAGATAAGTAGGAAGATTGAGAGATTGCAATATATTTGGTTCTTCAAGAGCTCACTCTCATTTCTTCTTATGTATTACAAATGATTTTTAAAAATCATTTTATAGGCAACTCTATGGTGGTTTGTTGTGCCAACCAAGTCACATGCACAACAAACTATCACATGTACAACAAACACAATAAGATGTAGTTTACATGGTTATCCATCAAATGCATATATTTATAACACTCCCTCATGGATGAACATATACAAAATATTTCTCGTTAAAATCTTGCTGATGAAAATCCAATGGAAAAAACTTATGGTGAAGGAAAAAGAATACAACATTTTAATGTGTCTTTGAATGCTTTAGGATTGCTTCATTAAAACCTTGTCAAAGAAAACTCAATAGGAAACAACCTTAACGAAAGAAAAAAAGTACAATTCGTCTGATTATTTTCTCCCCCTCAAATGTATGTAGAGCTTCAATGTTTTTATAGTGAAAGGTTCTTGTGTTGCTACATCTCAATATTGTGTATCAACTCTTTAATGATGCATTTGGTAATGTTTTAGTGAACATATTTGCCATATTAATTCAAGATCGTTTTAATATTAAATTCACTACTCTTCTGAAGTTCCTGTGTATAACATAGTTTTAGCGAAATATTGACTGTTCTTCTGGAGTCGTTTAGGCTAGAAAATCACCATAGGATATTAACTGCTCTTCTGGAGCTGTTTAGGCCAAACAAGCGCCACAAGGATATGAAGCTAGCTCTCTTGTTTCTTGTATAGAGATTCAAATGCGCCGTGGGGCTATAAGGTTGGCTCTTTTGTCTCTTGTAGAGAGATTCAAATGCGTCTGTTGGAGACGTCGTGTTAATAGAGATGTTATGAAGATTTTTGAAAACTTTTGGATTTCTATTCAAAGGATCATCATTTCTCATCAGAAACTCACAAGAGAAGATATCCCCACATTGTTTCTTGATCTTGCCTTTGTTTATCCATAACAATATTATGGCTAGACAGTTTCCTTTCATCAATGTTCTAGATTTGAATTGGGAACCATTCCTGCCTTAGCCTCCCATTTACTCTATTGAGGATGTTAATTTTATGATAGGAGCAAACATGCATTTTTTTGGAAGGATTGATTTTGATGTTGCAGAATCAAGATTTCTTAGTGCTCAATATGTTATCTCTATTACGACCATGTCTAAGAGGTTATAAGTGAGAATGAATGAGGTCAACTAACTCAATAATCAAATATCTGAGTTGCGCCAGAAGCTCTCTGTAAAGAGCCGTAAGAATAAGAAACTAAAATAGGAGAATAATGAACTAAAACAGGTTGCAGAATGGTATGCCTGTGATTTTCAGCCACATATAGAAGGATCTGAAAAGAGAGATAATTCAAATATAGGATTAGCAGCAACGAATATTTGAAGAAGTCCAACGTCTTAGAGAGTAGGGACAAGCCACATTTAATTTCACTAGCCTAGTAAATAATTGTAGGCTATCTATATTTAGCGTATCCTGTATCCAGATACGTGTTTTACTTTCATGATTTTTTCTATAAAATGAATATTTAGTTCATTTTCATTCGCATCTTATCTTTTTCACTTTTCTGTAATCAGTTTTCATTGTTACTTTGCAATTTCTCTCTACCTTATGTAATATGAATTTAAAATATTAATTGCTTTTAAGAAATGATATTTCAAAATTAATAATTTCATTCATCTCCCCCTTGAAACCGGATTATTCCCAAACAGTTTGTTCCACATGTGTTTGGATTACTTTAGATTATATAAGGATTTTCGAAACTTGATAGAATAAGTATTTCAGGACTATATGCTTTATACATTTCATATCTAATGATCTATATAAATATGCAGTTAATCATGCATACCCAAACTTTCTGTAACTATCAACCTAATAAAAATCTCAATGCAATTTCATCTACTCCAAGGGTATATCAATATATGGTTTCTATGAGAAACCGAGTCGTGATTTATATATCACATTTTCATTTCCTTTGTATAAATTTTCATTAATATCCAACAAGCATCACCCCTTCAGTGTTTGGACTACAAGTCCATATATATCACATTTTACTATTGATATCAATTATGCAAAAAATTGTTTCCTTTTATTTTGGCCAATATTTTTACGTCGGTATTTTTCGACGGTTTTTTTGTTTATTTTTCATTAACACTTCTGTTGACATCTAATGAAAATATGTTGTCAACAATAATTTTTATTTCTATCAAATAATTCTCCCTTATTTTCATAATATATTGAGATTTCATTATTTTAGATACATTTTCCTCTTCAAGAGATAACTTTTCAGGAGATACTCTTCAGGAGTTTCCTCTTCAGGGAGATTACTCTTCAGGAGTCTCCTCTTTAAAGAATTTATTCTGAGAGAATTTTGTACAAAAATTTGGATGAATCTTATAGTTCGTATTGCCTATTTTGTGGATATGGCCTCTTCAAGAGCATCGATTTTTTTTCTCTATGCTTTTCTCTTTCCGGATGTTTTATTCTTTGTACCAATAGGTCTCTCACGATTTCAAGCGTGTCTTATGTTTATTTTACTACTAAATTTCTTAATTGTCCTATAGGAATTTCAATCCTTACTGAGATATTAGCAGTTAAAATATAAGACATTTTTATCTTCTTGTATTCATCAATTAATTTATAATAAATTATTATTTGAACTTCCAATTCACATAAATTTATATGATAATTAAGATAACATCGAATTGTTTCATTTTATTTGTTTTGGTGCTTTAGGCAATTTTTTTCCCCTCATAGTGGGAAGACTTTATAGTAAAAAAATATTCTGGTTATTTAATGGACGTGCATGTGAAAATTATTCAACTTATCATAATTGATTTCAGATGACCAAGTTAATCATGAAAATGTAAAAAAGTAATTTGAGTCATAACACTTCTGATGCATATTTGATTAAATAGTTATATAATATAATCCCAAAGAGAAAATTGGCAATTTTCACAATAAGAGTTTTTGATCCGAAATCATAGAAGTAATATAAAGATATTTATTATTGCCTTCATTAATGGTTTCAATATAATAACCATTACGACAAATATTTTAAAACTTTGTAAATTTCTTCTAGATTTTGAAGAATATAAAGTATATACAATACAAAATTTTGTTCCTTATGATAACATTATATTTGCTCTTCTAGAGCCTTTGATTAGGTTCAAAAAACCGGATATGGTATTGGCATTAGCTCTATTCAATGTTAAATATTGAAAATATTTCTGCTCCTTAATAATTGTGTGTTATGCAAATATCTTCTAGACACAAATCTTCACCAATGGTTTCAGAATTGATTAATGCACAATAGAACCTATATATGCTTATAAACAAAAGTACGTATAAAACATTATTAATGCCGAAAGAAAGCTTAACACGAGGTATTAAAAGATAATAACTTAAACATAATGTGATTACAATTTATATGATCTTCTGAATCATTGTGATTGGAAAAATTCATTTTGTCTTTTCTTTTTTCCTTCGTGGATGCTTGATATAGATCCACCAGATATTTGGATGTACGACAGGTACTTAACCAATGATCATTCATACCACACCTATTTCTTTACAACCTTATTCTTCAAGTCTTTGTTTTCATCTCACTTTATCATATTATGGTTCCACTTTTGGTGATATAGAGCATTTTTCTTTGTGAAGTTTTGAGTATGTTTCCCTTGATTCCAATAGTCTTTTTTCTATCATGTCCACATCCATAACCATTGTTTTCTATATTATTATAAAATGAGGTTTCATTCGCTTCAAGAAATGATGTATGAAGTGAATGAGGTAGAACCGGTTGGAAGGGACTGGTGATTTTTTATTAAAAGCCCTCTATTTTGTTCAACCACTAACATATAAGATATTAGTTTAGAATATCTTATGAACTTTCTCACTCAATATTGCTACTACAGGAGCAAATTGGAAGTATGAATATGCTATATATTTCATTTCAAACATATCCTATTTAGTATTTTTTTTTCTCTACACAATTTCAATTGTGCAACTTCATATGTATCAATCATAACTAGCTTTTGGAAGGATCACGGTTTTCTTGTATACGTATCACTCATTTAAACTACTCCACAGAATCAATAGATCTTTTATTGTGAGGTACTTAATAAAATTATTAGTTTAGGGTGGTCAGTTAGGGATGCTTCATTTCCTTTCTAAGATTCATTCAACAAGATGAATTTTAGCATTAATGATCCATGATGGATAATTGTTGCTATATATATCAAGGCCAATAAACTTGACTTTTGTAAGACTTGACATCTATAATAAATATATTAAGTATATAACTGGTATGTAAATTATGTGAATAAAAATCTACCACAGATATAATTGGTATGTAAACTATGCAAATATTAAATCACCACAGATAATAATAATCAGACGGTATAACTGACCATATGTATGATATAATAAAAATTAAGCATAAAAGTAAAAAGTTGTAATTAAAAATACTTGCTTAATTGTATCTTACCAGGTATTAGAGATCTGAAGAATACTACAGTTGGCTAAAGTCACGTGTTGATAACATTTTATAAAACTAAAGAGAAGTAGTTAAATGATTGAAAGATTACAAAAGAGAAGTAAAAAGATTGAGAGATTGCAATATACTTGACTCTTCAAGAGATCAATATCATTCAGCTCTCTCTCATTTCCTATTATGTATTACAAATGATATTTAAGATATCATTTTATAGGTAAGTCTATGGTGGTTTGTTGTGCCAACTAAGTCACATGCATAACAAACCCTTACATGGATAACAAATTATCATATGCACAACAAACTATCACATGTATAACAAATATTAGGGCTGTTCATCCGGACCGGAACCCGGATAACCGGGTGTCCGGTTATGGGTTTCGGCCCGGTTCAAATCTGGGTCAAAACCCGTATTTTAAAACCCGGATGAAAACGGGCCGGGTTCCAGATTTTAAACCCGAAACCCGGGTTTAAACCCGATAACCGGATTCTTTTAAAACACACTTAAAAACCAAACCGAAGCTCCCAACTGGCCAAACTCCAGCAGTGAAGATCATGAGGGCAGCGGAACAACACTGAGAGAGAGACAGTGATGAATGAGAGAGAGAGAGAGAGAGAGAGAGAGAGATGGGTAGAGAGAGTTACGTAAAACCACGCACCGTGTGGGAGCCCCGGGGGGGGGGGTGGTGCTGCGAAGGTGCTGACCTTCAACTGATCGGCGTCAGATGGTGGAGGCTAGTACCCCGGCGTCTTCTGCTGGCGATGACGACCTGAAAGCGGAGAAGTGTTGACCGGCGTTATCTGCGACTGAGGAAGGAAACGTAGAGGGTTGCTGGACGTACGGTGGCTTCGAAGATGCAGTGGCGGCTGGTTTTACGGTTAGAAGGATTTTGGTTTGGGTGTAGCAGAACGGAACACTACCCTGGCGGTTTCCGGTGGCTGAGCAACGGTTGCTCTGTTTTCATGCTTAAAAACAGAGTTTTCGGTATTATGGTGATATTATGGTGGGTGCAGGAACGTCGTGGGTGTGGAAGACGTGTGGCGATGGAGGTTTCTTCCAGTGGTTTTCTGCTTGCGGTGTCGGTGGCCCCCAATCTGTTCTCCGATGATCTAGTGTAACCAGTCCACTACCCTAGTGGTTTTGGTGGCTGGGCAACGGTGAAGCCACTCTGTTTTCATGCTTAAAAACAGAGTTTTTTGTATTATGGTGAGTGCAGGAACTCGTGGGTGTGGAAGACGTGCGGCGGTGGAGGTTTCTTTTGGTGGCCCTCAATCTATTCTCCGATGATCTAGCGTAACGGTCCTAACGGATGTGCACGTTGATTTCCAGCGTGATTTACTCACACAGCCGTTGCTCCGTAAATAAAATAAAAACTGGGTACAACCCGGAAACCAGATTTTCGGGTTTTAAAAAACCTGGATACACCCGGGTTTCGGCCCGGGTCATAACCGGATGTACCTGGGCCGAAACCCAAACCGGATTTGAAATCCGGGTTCCAGGCCGGGTACACCTGGATACCCGGTCCAAAACCCAGATGAACAGTCCTAACAAATATAATAAGATGTAGTCTATATAGTCATCTACCAAATACATATAGTTATATCAGTCACTTGACACATTTTAAATGAATTTTTTTGTCAATCATTCAAATAAAGTCACTTAAAATGCTAAACACACTGCTTCCCGCTCCCGTTGGGAGCTACCACTGCTAGCTTTTTTATTTTTTTTTATTTTTTTTTTATTTTTTTTTAAATTAAGAAAATATTTTTTTAATGATGTGATAAATGTTTAAAAAACAAATATTAAAAAAATAATGTAAAAAAAGTAAAAAATAAAAATAAAACGTACTTGTTAGTATATACTAACAGTAGCTCGAACTAGCAGCGTAGCTGTAGTGCCACCCAATGTGCTACATCTGCTAGTGTAGTTGACGTTGAAATATTTAAAATGAAAAAAAAAATGAAAAAAAATTATAAACTGTTATAAAACTTATGAATTTCATTAAATGTTATAGCGATATATATAGGAGTACAAAGGAGTTTCTATAACATTCTGGAGTATTCTAGAGTCGCTATGCATTTGACGACTAGCACTATGCATTTTACGGCTAGCACTATGCATTTGACGGCTAGATAAAGGTGGTCATACAATACAATTTGAATTCGATTTCTAATACTCCCCCTTTGGATGACCACATATAAAGAATATGCCTCGTTAAAACCTTGTCATGGAAAAACCCAGTGGGAAAAAACCAATGACGAAGGAAAAAGAGTACAATATTCTATATATCGCCAAGTGCTTTAAGATTGCCTCATTAAAACCTTGCAAAGGAAAACCCAGTGGGATAAAACCTTAGCGAAGGAAAAAGAGTACAATCAGCACAAGTCTTCAAGACTTTACTCCCCCTGAAAGGTGCATGATAATATATCTTCAATTCTCCGCATTCCAATGTTCTGCACAAGCTTCTTAAATGTTGCAGTTGGTAATGCTTTAGTGAATAAATCTGCCAGATTATCACTTGACTGTATCTGCTTGTCATTAATTTCAACTTTCTTCTCATGAATTGTAATGATCTTCTTGTGTGGATTTGATAGATAACTCGCATCTGTATATCCATTTAATTGTAGACTTGATCCAAATAATCACATATTCAGGGCTTCAATTGAACTGGAGATAAGGTACTTCAGGACCAATAATTTCTCCATCGTCTTCAGGACGAAATGGATTTTTCTCATTTTTCAACAAAAAAAAAAAAACGGTGGCCAGCTTTTTAGATCAGACAAGCACCGCATGCTTTTTCAGTTTTTTGTAGCTGTCAGGCGCCGCAGGGCTATAATGCTACATCTGCTGTCAGACGCCGCAAGGCTATGATGCTATGCCTCGTCTCTTGTAGAGAGATGCTTCACGAGGGATGCCGTGAAGCAATAGAGGTGCTTAGTTTTTCTCTATAAAAGAGATATTCAGCTCATCTTCATTCGCATCTCATCTTCTTCACTTTTCTGTAATCATACTGCATTCTTACTCTGCAATCTCTTTCTGCAATTTTATTCTGCAATCTCTTTCTGCATTCTTTTTCTGCAATGGCTCAGCAATCTTCTCATGGCCAATATATAAGGTATTATGCACCTAGCTCATCAGCTGTTCCTGCTTCTAATCTGACTAATAAGTCAGATGTTGAAGCTATTTATGAGCTTGTAAATCTCGGTGCCCATTACTCTTCAACTATTTATGCATTTTCTCAACGACTACAATCCAAACCTTATGATTTGGACAAACTCCATGAGAAAATTTCTATCCTTCAGCGACTTCTTCAGGAGTCTAACGTGAAGATAGAATCAACAAAGCAAGAGAATAGGAAATTAAAATCTCTGCTTAAGTCTTCTTTTAGATTGCCTACTCCTTTAGACAGAGATGCCATGCAGATTCTTGAAGAACAAGAGCGTTTAAAGAATGAGGCGAAATGCCTCAAATTTCTGTAATTTTTGCTTCAAGATAATAAAATTTCACAAATATTCATATTTGTGTATCTATCTTCTGGTAGATATTCTGGATGCTTTATTTTATTTCTCATGCACATTTATCTCCCCCTTGAAACCGAAAGGGTTTTATATTTCAAATATGTGCAGTTCTTCTGAACTCTTCAGGAGTTTCAAGAAGATTTAAATCATCAACCGCAATAATAACAAATCCGGAATCTCTTAATAAAAACACATGGGTATATTGGATTATTTTTCAAATCCTTCTTTCAATAAATATTCGCTAATGCATTTATACCACATGTATCCGGATTGTTTTCTGAATGTACTCAGATAACAAGTTTCAAGCATTTTATATCCTTCAGGGATTTTCATATATATGCCTTGGTATAATGACCCATAAAAATATGCAGTGACCACATCCATTAACTGCATATCCAATCTTTTTGTAACTACCAAATTAGTCAAAAATCTGAATATGATTGCATCCATAACAGGAGATTATTTTTCCTCATAATCAATCCTTGATTTCTGCATTTTTCATGAGCTCTTCTGGAGCCTCATAATCAATCACTGATTTCTACAGTTTTATGAGCTCTTCTGGAGCCTCATAATCAATTCCTGCTTTCTGCAGTTTTCATGAGCTCTTCTGGAGCTTCAATGACATTTAAATTATCTATATAAACTGCAATAAAAGATAATATAAATACTGAAAATATATGAAAATAGTATGTTCCACATACGTTTAGCTTGCATTAGATCATATAAGGATTCTAAGACTTGATAGAATATGTACTTCAGTATTATATGCTTCATGCATACCCAAATTCTTGGTAACTATCAAGTTAATACAAATCGCAATATAATCTCTTTAACTTCAGAAACATATCAATATTATTTCTGCAGGAAATATATTCGTGATTTATATATCACATTTTCATTTTCTTTATACAAATACCCATTGATATTCAACAAGCATCACCTCATAGGTGTTTGGACTTCAAGTCCATATGCATCACATGATAACAATTCTGCAGGAATTGTTTATTTCTATTTTGGCCAATATTTTACGTCGGTATTCTTCGACGATTCTGAGCTCACTTTCTTTATTACTTCTGGTAATATCAAATGCCATCTTATATGAAAATACGTTGTCGACAACGGTTTTATTTCTCTCTATAATTTCTCATTTACTCATGAAATGTAATATCGAGATCTCGTTATTTTCAGGTACCTGTCCCTCTTCAAGGGAAGACATTTCATGAAAACCTCTTCAGGAGGTACTCTTCAGGAGTATTATACTCTTCAGGAGTATTCATTATGAGAGAATTTTTAGATGGACTTTATTGCTTGTTTTGTGGGTACGGCCTCTTCAGGAGCACCGATTTCTTTTCTTTGTGCTTTTCTCTTTCCGAGATGCTTTATCATTTGTATCAATAGGTCTCACATGCTTTCAGACATGTCTTATGTTCATTAGACTGCTAAATTTCTTAATTGCCCTGCAGGGACTTCAATCCTCACTAGGATTTTAGCAGCTAGAATATGAGACCTTTTATCTTATTTCATCCATAAATAAATTATCATCTGAACTTCCAGTTCACCTATGATAATCATGATAACGTCGAATTATTTCATCTTATTTGCTTCTGGCAAATTTTTTTCTTTCCACTTCTGGTGGTAAGACTTTATAGTAAAAGAATCTTCTGGTTCTTTTATGGACGTCCATATGAAAATCATTCGACTTATCGTAATTGATTTTGGATGATCAAGATAATCATGAAAAGATACAAATATTCTGAATCATATCACTTTTGATTCATCAACATAATATCATCTCAAAGAGAAAGCTGATAATATTTTCAATACGAGCTTCTGGCCCGAAATCATTGAAGTACTATAAAGATATTCATCACCACGTCCAATCTCTTAGTTTCTTTGAAAACAATTCGTCATTCTCTTCTGGGAATGATATAAATCCAATTTCATTCACTTCAGGGAATGATGTGGAACTAGTAGGACGTGGCTCATGATTTCTTAACAAAATCTCATTATGTTGCTTAACCACTAGAAAACCAGATATAAATTTAGAATATATTATGAACTTTTGCACTCGATATTGCTACTTCAGGAGCACATTCGAGGCGTTCATTTTAAACATATATTCTTTAGTGGTTTTTCTCAACACACTTTCAATTATGCAACTTCAGGTACATAAATCATAATGAGCTTTTTGGTACACATATTGCTCATTTAAATTATCTCACAGAATCAATAGATCCTTTATAATGAGATACTCAATAAAAATTATTGATTTAAAGCGATCCTTCAGGGATGCTCAATTTCTATTCCGAGATAGATCTTATCATCAAAAATTCATAACAAGTATATAAAAATAAATAGAACTTGTATGAAAACTATGTAAATAATCATAGAATTTAATCAAGTAATAATAATGAATATTATCTTTAATATTCACCTTAGAGATTGTAAATAATATATTGAAAAACTTACTTGAAGTAGAAGGCCACTAGCTTCTCAACCAAAGAACCTCGTACTTTGTTCGCATCTGCATCACCGTTCCTTTCTCATGCTATTTTATAATCTCATATAAATTAGAGGGTAATTTTATTACTTTTACCGTCCCGTAATTGACGAGATTAGCAAGTACTTCACGTATCCTGTTATTCTAAAATCTCCTTCCCACCTACCTCTTATTATTTTATTTTATTTTATTTTGTGGATCCCTATTCAACTACCACACTTGTGGCCATGTTCTGTCACATGAACTAAATTCTTCCCACTAATTTTGAAAATGGATACATTCACATGATCTTGAAGAAACATTTAGAATTTGGCCTTTTTTTAATTCAAAAAGTAAAATTTTGCTCACCATAGTCATCATGCTGAGGCCCACGTGGTCTGGCTATCCTTCTTGGTGCGTAGCTTTATTTTTCCATTACTTTCTCAACGAAGACTGTTTTCACAAGCCTCCAAGAAAAAGCGGTGATGTTGGTCTTTTTTTTTTTTTAATTAAAAAAAAATAAAATTTTGCTTACCATTTCATTTTGGACGAACTTGCTTTTGGAATCACACTGATCTTGAAGCTTCTCCATCTTTCGATTCTTTCTACCTCCAGCTACGTCAACTGCATGAAACCACTATTTGGTGCGCGGCTTCTCCGTGACTATGGTGACACGGACCCCCCTGCATCGTCTTTTTCTGGGTTGCCGGTGCTGGTTAGAATGAAGGAGTTCTCTATAATATCTCCTTCCCCGGAACGGACGCTGGGACCAGATCTGCTCAGACTGTCCAGATCCCCTCCGTAACCAGCTTGTTATGGTCTTTTCTACTCAAGACTGTCCTTCGGTTTGAAACTGGTTCTTGGAACTTATCCAGAAGTCATCTATGCAGCCAGGCTTTTTTTTTTCCTACTGGGTCGGATTGCGCTCTATAGGTTTTCTGTAAACAGACCGAGAGTTTTGGTGGTTGGTGAAAGGCTTCTCTTCCATCAAACCCATTGGCTTCTTCTGAAGCTTTTGAGGAAGAATTCAGAGATAGATCTAGGTTTTGATTGGAGAAAGATAGGACGAGATAGAAAAGAAAAATTAGAGAGTTTCATAATAGCGAGAGAGTAAGTCGTGCTGATAACGTGTTATAAAACTTATGAATTTCATTAAATGTTATAGCGATATATATAGGAGTACAAAGGAGTTTCTATAACATTCTGGAGTATTCTAGAGTCGCTATGCATTTGACGACTAGCACTATGCATTTGACGGCTAGATAAAGGTGGTCATACAATACAATTTGAATTCGATTTCTAATATAAACTACTCTCTAAAAATTAAGCTCTTTCATGTTAACGGCGCAAATGGTATTTCTCTACGATAATTGGCAAGTAAAATTACTGTTATGATATTATACTTCGACCTCTGATTATATTCTGATTTATCGTGGAATGTTTTGAAGTTATGATAATATTATTTTTATGATATTTCTAAAAAGTTATCATGTGTGACATCAATCCAAATATATTTTTTCGAAGGAAAAATTTAGTTACAAGCACAATTATGTATTAATCTACGCACTAATTTAATGTAATTGATTAAAAAGTAAATTTTATTGAAAATAATATTAATTTAAATTTTAAATATGAAGGAATCAGTATTGATATGTAAATTAGTACGCAACTTTACTTATATGTAGTAAAACTCTTTCTCGAAAAGCGAAATCAGAGGATAACAACATTTAGAATATTATTATTCTCAGTTAAGCAAAATATATTTAACTATTAAAAAACACTAAAAAGGAAATATTACTTATCATTTCACATAATATATTATATATATTTTATTTTATTTATAATAAACTAATTAAATGGTATAGGATGTGTTCAATGCTAAATAAAATTAGGAGCGGACTACTCTACTATCTTAGTTGTACTGCTCTATTTGATCGTTAAGTATTTTATTTAATAATGTTTTTCATATGTTTTAATACATTTAAATTTATTTCCTTAATTATTAAATAAAAAAAAATATTTTTTTAATTAAACGGTTTAAGTACACTTGAGTGAGCATAATATTTTTTGCATAAAATTAATAAAAAATAAAAATAATAAAATATGACAATTTAGGACCACTAACAACAATGATAAGAGACTTTGAGAGTGATAATGACCCTCCACCCGTTACGCGAAACTACGAAATGCCCCTGCTGAAGAAACACAGTGGTAATCATCTAACGAGGATATTTATGTAACTTCATCAACAACAACGTTATTTATACTCTATTCTCGCTATCCGCACAAAACACACACAAGCCTTCCGACTCGTGTAATTAACGAAACCCCTAATCCTAATCTCCCCAAATCAGTGTTAGGGATCGGGATTTGTGACTCTGCAAGCAAGCCATGGCTTCCAGCGTCTGCATAAACGAAATCCTGACGGACGACGAGATACGATTGATTCTGGCGAAGCTTGGGAACGACAAGGACAAGGAGGCGTTCGGCTTGGTCTGCAAGAAATGGCTGTACCTGCAGAGCACGGAGAGGAAGAGGCTCGCCGTACGGGCCGGAATCCACATGCTCCGCAAGATGGCCGCGAGGTTCTCTCGGGTTGTGGAGCTCGACCTCTCTCAGTCCGCTTCCCGCTCCTTTTTTCCTGGTGTTACCGACTCCGATCTCTTTGTTATTGCCGATGGGTTTAGATGCCTCCGAGTGCTCAATTTGCAGAACTGCAAAGGTATATTTTTCTGTTTTTTGTTTTTTCCGAGAAAGTGAACTAAATTTGTTTATCTGACTGTGTTTTGTGCTCAATTTGCAAAGTTCTTTTTTGGATTGGTTTAGTGAGCTTTTGGAATTGGAGTGCTTGGTTGTGTTTGTTTGACTGTTCTGTTTGTTTCTGGGAAGAATTGCTTATTTTTCTGAGAAAATGTGTGGATGGGATGGAAGTATAGGAGGTGTATCAGAGTGCTCAATTGGAGAATGATGGCAACGAAAAATTTGGATGGTTTGCTGTTTCTCATGAAAGTTATATTTACTAGTGAGAAAGTTAAGATATGAAACCTATGTGGGAGATCTGCTTGGGTATGGTTTGGTGCATCAGAGAATTCATTGAAACATATCTTCAACCTCTCCTATATTGTGCTGGTTGTGCTTGAGGTTTCAAACTTTTACTTGAGGTCACCAGTTAACTTTGAACTTCAGTTAAATACAATTTGTGATTGATATGCAGCAATGAATAAAATGCTGTTTTATTTTCTAAGATAAAATATCAGTCTTTACAACTCACAAATAAGAATAATTCTTTTCCAATTGACTTTAGAGAGAAGTCTGCATCATGTTTTAGAGAGAAGTTTGCATTGTGTTAGTTGATTTTAAGAATGCGAATGTTCTTATGGTCTGATCGTGGGTTCAAGATCACCAAATTAACACTCATAAAATGTTCATATGGTTTGCTGGTTTTTTTTGGCTTACTGCACAGTTGATTATAGTTTGTAATTTATTCCCAGTTTTGATTTTGGATGTTCTTTTACTTTGCCATTCCATCTGGAGTTCCTGTTTTGTTTTTTCTTTATATTATTTTTACTTGATGAAATCGGTTTTTCGTTTTCCCTTATAGTTTCTTTTGGAGTAGAATCTAACATGCCTATCATGGTTTCCTTTGTTATATTTTTCTTGTTTTGCAGGAATCACCGATGTTGGCATGGTGGAAATTGGGCATGGTCTTTCTTCACTACAATGCTTAGATGTATCCTATTGCAGGAAGCTAACTGACAAGGGATTTTCAGCTGTTGCTGAGGGTTGTTGTGAACTGAAAAGCCTACATCTTGCTGGCTGTAGATTTGTTACAGACAAATTATTACATGCTCTTTCCAAAAACTGTCACAATTTAGAAGAGTTGGGGCTGCAAGGATGCACCAATATAAGTGATTCTGGACTCACGAATCTTGTAAACGGTTGTCAACGTATTAAGTTTTTAGATATCAATAAATGTAGCAATGTTGGGGATGGTGGGGTTTTAAGTGTGTCTGAGGCCTGCGCATCTTCTCTCAGGACACTCAAATTGTTGGATTGCTACAAAATTGGGGACGCCTCTATATTTTCCTTGGTCAGATTCTGCAAAAACCTAGAGACTCTTATTGTTGGTGGCTGCCGGGACATCTCTGACGAGTCTCTAAAATCACTTGCTGCTTCTTGTAAAAATAGTCTGAAGAACTTGCGGATGGATTGGTGTTCAAATATCTCTGACTCTGCATTGAGCTGTATCCTCAATCAGTGCGTAAACCTAGAGGCTCTCAACATTGGGTGCTGTGAGGAGGTGACAGATGCTGCTTTCCAGGGTTTAGGTTCAAGGGAAATTGAATTGAGATTGAAGGTTTTGAAGGTTAGCAACTGTCCAAAGATAACAGTTGCGGCAATTGGTCTGCTTCTTGACAAATGCAACTCTCTGGAATATCTGGATGTGAGGTCATGCCCACTTATTACAAAGGTGGGATTCGATGAGGCTGGATTGCAGTTTCCCACACGCTGTATGGTGAACTTTGAAGGGAGTTTATCCGAGTCTGATGTGTTGTGTTTGAAACCCTTGATTTGAATAGTCTGGCACTACTGGAAGAAAGTTCTTCCCTTCAGAGTTATCATACAGCAAACACTGCCTTTGAAAGCCTGACAGATTACTGCAACTGGTGAGAGCTAATCCTACTGGCAGCCCTGTTCAGATTCATTTTATTCTGGGGTTAGAATTTGATTTGTTGATGGACTTGGATACCGGCCACTCATATTTTACATGTATATGTTGCATGTGCATTGTATTTCGGTTACCTTGTAATCTTTTCCTTGATTTTTTTTTGCGTCGAAAAATATTGTATTTTTTTCCCCCTGGTCTGCATTTTGAACTCTGCCTCATAATTTAGTTCCGTATCTGTTGCAATCGACTTTTCATACTTAACGTCCCGCAGAGATTGTTGCACCATGGAGATTAGGATGTATGGGAGGAACTCGAAGATAGCTGCTGTTTGTGTTTACAATAAAACAAATAAAGTGGAGTGGTTATCTTTTGTTATGAATGTGAAAAGGTTTTGGGGATCAGTCTAGAATACCAAGAGGGCTTGATGTGTTCGCCAGTCGGATTTCAATTGGAAGCATCTTCTGATACCAACAATCGATACGTTGAAAAGAGGTTAGCCATTTTATCGATGGTTCCAAATGGCAGCATTACCAATTTCTTAATGAACTACCATCCAACCGGTCAGGCAATGGGAGATAAGTCTCCGAGGGATTGGTGGATGAAAATGAAATTATTATGAAATAAATACTAAGGGTCACTAAAATGTTCATGTCTGCCCGGGAGATGCTCATAATGTAATTACCGGTGGGATAATATGCTTTATTCACAATTCTGAATTTCATTGATTTGCCTGTTTCATTGCTTTTGGGGTGGTTCCGTTCTTCATTTGAAGGAATCAGATATGTAGTTTGAGGGTACCTACAACTTGATTTTGAAGAACTCGTTGAAGAACTCGTTTCAAGAACTGAGCTCTTGCTAGACTCTTCTCAAGTGGATTTGACCCATCTCTGCATAGCTTCCGGGATTTTCCTAGTTCTTGATCTTGTAATTGTCCCATCTGAAACTTATAAATGATCTTTATGACTTGGTCCACCTTGGTGTCCATTACAAACGATCTCATTGCATCTATCAAATAATTTTATTAAATTTCGATAAGTAGAATGCGTAGAATGGTGCACAGTACTGCACATTCAACAAAACGGAGCTGGCAACGCAAGATAAAAGGAAGTCAAATACCAAATCTATTGTTGTTTGCATATTGCTTTATCTTTGTTTTATTATGAGAATTATTCTTTTTATGTATTTAGATTTCTTCGTTCGCTCATTTTTATGCCTCTCTCTCTCTCTCTCTGAGATACTGGCTTAGGGAGTGAGACATTGATATCTGCAGTTACTTTTGTTGGTGTAAAGTAGTTGGTTAATCTTACGTTATAGATTCCAATAATTAGTGTCCTTTTTTTCCTTCACTTTCTTTATTTTTTGGTAACACACACTTGTAGGAATTAATCCTTTCAACCATGTAGGAAAAAGGTGACGCGGTTGAACTTAGGCTGTTCAGCGTACCATATTTGAGTTATAAGTGGCATAGGCATTGTCTAATGTAGCCTCCCTTTTCTTCTACCACGTGCATCTTAGCTTTCTGGTGTCAACTTTCTTCCAATAGTAAGGAAAAGGGACGGAAGAAGAAAGAAAAAAGAGAGAAATGTTAAATGAAGCAAATCTTATGTAGAAAGAAATGCTAATGTATATTAGCAATTAACGGATGGAAGTTTAGTCCTAAATTATAATTGGAACTAACCAATGGAGTCAAGTTATTGGATGTTGATGTGGGTTTTTGTATACTAGTGTGATGGTTAGTGAGAGTTCATAATTTTGGTCCTACAGGTATACAGATGCGCAAAAACAATCTTTTTTACAACTATTTTTGCAACTGTTGAAGAGCATGTTCCTATGTAAAATTTGGAATTCAAACTAATAAACTTCAATATTTTTGATGAAGTGGCACCATCACATTAGTTGGTTTTAAAATAGTTGTATCTCGGTTTGGATGTTGAGTTGAGTTGAGATGAAAGTTAAAAGTTGAATAAAATATTATTAGAATATTATTTTTTAATATTATTATTATTTTGAGATTTGAAAAAGTTGAATTGTTTATTATATTTTATATTAGAAGTTAGGAAAGTTGTAATATTATGATTATTTTGAAATTTGAAAAAATTGAATTGTTTATTATATTTCGTATTAAAAGTTGAAAAAGTTGTAATTACTAGATTAGATGAATTGAGAGGAGTTGAAGAACCAAACACAGCCTCAATATGACAATATGATGGTTGGTGGCCTGAGATTTTATTGCAAATAGAATGAAACTTCTCATTTTGAAATACAGCAGAAAAGAAGACGCCCTTGGAAAAGGCCTGCATAGTCTTCTATTTTTCATTGGATAAAAATAGTTTTGAGGTATAAAACTTGGTTGCATTCTTTTTGTCAATCTTTTATATTAATCCTGAGCTGTGTCTTTCAAATAACGAAAATCCTGCGCTGTGAATGAATGAGAAATAGCAACAGCAGTGAAGTCTGTAATATGGTGGCCTATAAGAAATAAGTTCGACTGATTTGAGTGTCATCCTAGAAGGCTGCTACCTTGATACTATCTCTTAGTTTTAACTTGCATTACTGTTGAAAATCAGTTTTTTTTAATGGTCTAAGAACCAATCTCTTGATTAATTTGTAAACTCATTGCCTGTTTGCTCAATTTGGGTCTTTGAATGCTGTCGCTACTCGCTTTAGTAGTTTTATTTGGCAACTATTCCACATTTAGTTCAGTTGAGAGGCATGTTTCCTGTCTCAATGGCACAGTGCATGGCGTTCCATTCCGAACAAGATGTATTTTTGTTTTGAATATTGCTTTCTATGTTAGAATTTATTGGTTGTTGTTGAAGCAGGGGAGAATCATTCTGCTCATTAAGTTGATAACTAAGTCCAAACATCAAATATCAAAATGGGACATAGCCAATACCAGTATTATTGATATCAGTAGCCAACATTGGTTGAGGAACTAAAAGACCTTTCTTATCATGACCTTTTTATGTATATACACGTTATAAATGGCTTGTATTACAGTAGCTGAAGCAGAGGAGAAGGTACTTCTTGTATTTTAAGGCTGTGAATTGTATTCACTCTAAAGATTGAGAGACAGCCTGCTGAAGAAGTTTCAAGGCTTTCTGATTATTTACGAAACCCAGGAACCAGAAGTCAAAATTATCCACGGTTAATATTTCTATGTACTTTTGTGAAGGCCTCTTTAGATTCTCACTCTGATTGACTCTCTTTATCTTCTTAATCGGGATCATGACCTGCACAAAATAGATGCCACTTGAGATGTCAATAATCATGGAGAGAGAGGGAGAGAGAGAGAGAGAGAGAATATCTTGTGAAGACTTACCTTGTAATGGGCTCTAACCGTTTCACCTTTTGGAGAGGAGATTTTGATAGATCTCTCGCTACAAAAGGCAACCTTGTCCGTTGAGATGAAGAGCAGGCCTGCTATCGGACCTGCTGTTGTTGATATATAGCATTGGGAAGCCTTGAATAGTTTTTCTCCTTCTCTAACTCCAAATAACTGTTTGAAGATCTTATCCACTCCACCTACTTGAAGAACTCTAGCCCCCAACCTCAATTTTCCCTTCACGGTTTCAGTGATCTTGGGCCCCAATCTCACTGCAATTTCATAACTTTCGAAAATTAGAATTTCTAATTGGTGAAACCCCATAATTTGAATCACTAAAACTAGTATGGAATCCACGGAAGTCAATGAAAATTCTCGTACTAGACAGCAATGAAATGTTTACCATGCTCTCGAACTCCACATGCAGCATGTGCTATATTGTCTGCCTTCTTTGCGAGTTTATTCATCATATTAAGCACAGAATCTGCTCTACCTGCAACATGAAGACCATTTCATTAGAAACAAAACCTTCATTGAGAGAGAGAGAGAGAGAGAGAGAGAGAGAGTCATACCATGTTTCAAAGTGGGAGGCCCATTTGAGGAACCTTCAACGGCTGCCGAGCTGATTGGAATTCCAATAACAGGTTCAGGAATCTGGGATGCCATGTTTCAGTAAATTACAAAGATTCCCTTTGGCGTTCTTTACTTTCAGAGATCAAGCGAGAGGGAGAGAGAGAGGGAGCTTGCTAAGGTTGATCAAGTCTTGTATTTAAAGGCCAAAAATATGGTCGAGGATTCTTAACTCTATGTTGCATGAGTCATCTGGTGCTCATCCAACAAGAATAAAGGCAGAGACACCGACACGTAAAGCTTAATAATTCCTTCACAAAGAAGACATTAGGTCGGTTTGAATAGTAAAATCATTTCAATTCATTTAATCATTATATTTTTTCTAAACCTTCAAATAAAATATAATAAACATATTAACATTTTCAAATGTCAAAAAAAAAAAAAAAAAATATTAAAAAAATAAAATTTTAACAATATTTTATTTAATTTTTAACTTTTATTTCATCTCCTCTTATCTTAACTCACTATCCAAATCAGGCATAGATGGTACCTTTGGTTGCTACTTGCTTTCCAAGTCTTCAGGCTTCAGTCATGTTCTTCCCTACTTGCTTTCCAAGTCTTCAGGCTTCAGTCATGTTCTTCCCTAGTATTAGCTGCATTTTCCATTTTGCAATACTTTTTCTACTTTATTTATTAAAATATATAATTCTAAAACCTTGGTTCCCTTCAGTCAAATCATTCATTTTCTCCCCCATAAATTTGGATATTTGAAAGTTTAAAGAACTGCAACTTAAATTATATTAGTTATATATAGCATTACCCATTCCTCGTAAATTTGGCCATTCCATATGAACAATAAAACAAGGCAATGAAGAGACTACCCACGGAATACAAATCTAACAGTGTTTGATATCCAAAAGTGATACCCTTTGAAGGGTTTGGACTCTGGCTTTGTGGTTGAATCTATGTGGGAATGTCTCTGCCTTCGTTTATTTTTTTCACGTTATTTTTTTTAATAACTTAACTATGCCCACACATCGCGCGAGTTTCCGACTAATTAACTAATAATAATAATAAAAAAAAGGAAAGTATACGAATGAATTAAGGTATTTTGCATGTGTAATAATCCTCTTATATACTGCATGTAACAAGCCTTGAATTGATAGATAAACAGTGGGCCAATCCTTCTAGGTGAACGTTCTTATATATGACTTGGTCAATTAATGACAGATTTGAACTTCTTTGAAACATACAGAAAGTGACTTGCTTTATCAGTTTATCTTACAACGGTTTCACAAGTTGTCTTATTGCATCTGGATTCGACTAAGGGATTGTATAAGGGAGTCATGTTGATTTTAAGGAGATTATTAGCTAATTCGAGATACCTATCACTGTCATCTTATCATAAAAGATAATATTCTCATCCTATCATATGAATTCATAGACTTTGTCCCGTACATTACGCCATTAATGTGCAACTAATTTCGGTAAAATTCTTTATATTATAAGCATATTTTTTTTTAATGATGTTTCAATCTTTGGTGAGAGTATCACATACTCGTATTCCAAAATTACTAAATAATTACTAGTCATACTATAATATCAGTAAAAGATAACACCACCCTATTGCATAAGGCTTGGGGGAACAAAAAACAATTTGTATGGTTATGATTTAAGAAATGACCCCCTCGCAATCATGCACTAACAACATGCATCATGTTGGTGACCTATTGGCTCAAGGACTGTCGATGCTCTCGTGGGGTTTAGGTTAGGCTATGGCTCAAGTCTGACTTGTAAGGAGTGCTTATGGTTCTCACCATTTAGGCCCTTCTTATCTGACTCCCTATTGGGTAGGTGCTACTATAGTCACATCCTAATAGGGAAGCCATCTCTGATTGCCACCTCCAACCCATTTTTGTGAAAAAACAAAAGATTAAAAAAAAAAAAAACAATATGCATCATATGTCATGGTTGCCCTTTTTTGTCCTACTGAGTGAGGGTGTGGCATTGGAGCTTTATGAGTTGGCATAATAATAACTTTGTGATGCTTATAACCACATGATTTAATCCCCAAGGACACGTATACAATGTAGTGGGTTAACCATTTATTCATAACAACTTTATATAAATATTGAATATAGATATAAACATTAAATACACAATCTTTTGGTGATTATTTAGTCAATAATGTAACTTTCAGTCTGAGGTGTTAATGACTGGACAGTAGGCCATGCCAGATCAAAGATGTATTGCTTCTTTGACAAATGCATGCCCCTTTCAACATTAACAATTAATATCAGTAGGTTCAATTAAACAAATTGGACTACAACTGGAGAAGACTTTTAATGCCACAACCTGCCTTTGGTCACACATAAATAGGCTGACGTGTATGTATATCTTGTGTTTATGGGGAAAGTGATTTGCCACATCATTGCTGCATCAGACCGTCCCCACTTCTCCAAAATATAATATATATAAAATTTATTTTTTCCAATTAAAACGTGTCCTACACTTTTGTCATCAACCTCCATATATGGTTAACCTCAAAATAAAATTGTGTTGCATCGTATGTTTTATGAACAAAATCTTATTTATCGTCTTTGCCTTTTTTTTTTTTTTTTTTGTAGTTAGAATATATTTTTTTAATATTATTTTTGTTTTAAGATTTGAAAAAACTGAATTGTTTATTTTATTTCATTATTCTTGATGTGATTTTTAATAGTTGGTGTATCAGTGAAAATTAATAGATAATTTACCAATCATTTGATGACACATTAAAGATGATATGTAAAGATAATAATTAATACAATAATTAATAACATTAAGCTTTCACATATTTTTCATTTTTTTAATAGCTGAAATTGGAAGATGAAGTTATATATATTAGTTTTTTAGAGTAATAATCTACAATGAGTTATAATTGATAACTTGGCTTGTAGAATATTGTCACTCCTACTACTTAGAGACTAATTAAGCATGTTTGGTAAATTAAAAAATACTTATTATTTTTTTTAAGATTCTTGATGGAAAATCTGGTGTGTTTTGTATTAGGAAAAATGATAACTTGTTAGGATAAGAAGTAGAAAGGAAAATTGTTGGGGCAACAACTTTTTTTAGATCTGTTAGAAATTGTATTAATGAAAGTTGTTTTGGATTTTATGTCATCGTATAACAAAAGCCAAGGTAAATGATAAGATGGGAAATGTTGCTTACTGCTTAGGATGACTAACGTACGTAAGGGAGAGGGTGAATTATGTTGTATTTAAAAATTAATAATTATAAATCATATACATAATATAAAATGTGAACAAAATATGAAGTAGCAGTAAATATAAAGAGTAAAGTAAAAGAGAAGCTAACTCAGTATTTTAACGAGATTCAATTCCACTGCTTATTTTCTCGCCTCAAGCTACTTTTTGAAGATTTCCAAATTTATTATTCAACTTCCTTTGGGAGGAAAGAGAAACTTATTACACTTTTGAGTAGTACCGCTACAAGGAATCTGTGTAGAACACCATCTATAATTACAATCATCTTATACGTGGTGATTCAACTATTCCTTGTGTAAAACACATTCTATATGCACAAGGGTTTATATACATATTTTTACTAATACAAAAATTGATAGTGAGTAGGTTATTATAAAACACTCCTCAATGAGTGAAATTAAAATAATACAGCATAAACTATATCTCTCTTCAAATTAGCAAATGTTAAGGCTTGATGTTTAGATAAGAGAGATTGAAAGATTTAAATGAATGTTGTAAAACTTGAGGTTGATGTGTAGTGTATTGATTTTGAAGATCTCAAGTAAGCTATTTATAGACATATGAGATTTCAATTTAAATTTAAAAAGATTTACATATGAAAAAGGAGCACCACTCAATTTTCAAATAAAAATTTGTCCTATTTGCAATTGTCAAAAACAATATCATTCATTTTTCTTTTACTTTTCGCATATGACAAAATGAGTATTATTTACTTTTCAAATTTTCAAACAAAATCATCTATCTTTTGCATATGTCAAAAAGATCATCAATTACTTTTAAAAAATTTTCAAATCTAATATTTTACTCTTCGCATATGAAAAAACTGAGCATTATTTACTTTTTAAAAATTTCAAACAAAATAATATACCTTTTGCCTATGTAAAAAAAAAGAGTATCAATCACTTTTAAAAAATTTCAAACTTATCATGCACATATGAGAGATGACAATTAATCATCTTTCAAATTTTCAAAATTCAAACTTTTAATCATGTTATGCATATGTAAAAATTGACAATCAATCATCTTCAAAAAATTCAAATGTCAAACTCTTAACTTTCAAATATATCATGTACATGTGGAAAATGCAATTTGATACTTCATGAGAAAAGATTTTTTTTTTAGCCTTAATCCAATTTTAAATTTTTCAAGAGATGTACAAAATTACTCTAACAGTTTTATTTGTGAGACTGTTCTAAAGTTTTAAATTTCGTACCGTATTAGCTAGTATGGCTGGTATTTCTCGTACTGGAATAGTGACCGGTACAGGAAATGCATTTGTATCGTACCGAGTCAAATACCGGCCGTACCGGTGCATTTCGGTCAATACCGACAGGTATCGATACAGGCCAAAATTAGTAAATTTTTGTAATTAATGTAAAAATTCTGATTTTTTCATAATTTTCACTCCAATTCTCACATCTGAAGACTATCTTAACTTTTTTTTTAATCCCATTTTCTCGAGGACTACAAATCAAATTCCTACTCTCGTTTTCGTGATAAAGATGAGTGATTATTTTTTTAAATAATTAGATTGAGAACTTAGAAATATTATTAAGTTTTATAAATATGTGTTTTAACTTTTTAAAACTAGCGTTGGTATTATTTTAAAATACAATATATATATAATTAATTTATTATATAAAGACTATCCTGAAACGGTACCAAAAAAGATATTGGTTGATTGAGCTGAAATATTATATATTTTATACATTTAGAACCAATATATTTTAATCATTTCATGACATTATTATCGGTTTTAGATGAAAAAATAGTTAATAAGCATAAATATGAGTTGTTATTTTTAATTGATTAATATCATGTTTATGCTTAATTTTATAATCTGTGATTTAATTAGATAATATTTCCCTACATGCATAACTTATTTTTGATATTCAATTCTTCATTTTAATTTATTTTTAATTTTCTACTTTATCATTTCTTTTCTTTATTTTGTTTTATTGGAGATAGCATGAGAGCATGTGGCACCTGACACGCATAATTTTCTAATGGAAAGAGGAGTTTACTCTTTTGAGCTTTTGAGTAGAGAAAGATGCAGGGGAGTTTTTCACAGGCAGGGGCATACGGAACATAGTTTGGGAAAGAAAGAGGGAGTTACGGCTAGCTGGTTTCGAGAAAAATGCAAGAAAAATATTATTATTTAGCTATGGACGGAAAAAGGCAGCATAAACTGAAAATTGAAAAGGCTGGACACTAGAAAGAATAGACGAAAACTGAAGAGAAAAAAGCCTGGAGGAAAAACACGAAAAAGGGATGGGTGAAAGAGAAGGCTGTGGAGAATTGTATTTTTCTGGGTTTTGAGGACGAGTGATTTACGGAACTGAAAAAGGAAAAGACTTCGGAAGGACCAGGGGTTCGCTGGAGGCGGGACAGGAGTTTTTTTTCGTTTTGGGGAGTACTGACTTACGGAGGGGGTGGACCGAAGGAAAGCGAGGAGAGAGAGCAGGTTGGAAGAAAAAGGTGGAAATGAACAAAAAGGAAGGGGACAGACGGGCGGAGTGATTATTTTTTTTTTCTTCTTCTTTTTCGTGTGGTGATGGTCTCCTAATTATCACTCTCAAGTGTTGAAGTGGATTAATTATAATAAAAGAAAAATCTCAAGGTCATTTCTATATGGACAAATGTATTTCCATCAAAGAACTTTGTGAAGGCTTATTGTTAAAATATGGTGATGTAAAAAAACTACTATATAAATTAATTTTGAATTTTTATGATTATGAAAACAATAAGCACAAATGGGGAGTGGTATATTCACAATAGAAGGAGTATGAAAATTGAAATGTATGGTTGATTTTTTTGAGGGTCTTTGAGACGTACCTTTTGTTTTGAAAGATGAACTAAATCATGAGCTATTTACTTTCTAAGGATTAAATGATGCAAAAGAGGTTGAAATGTAATTTTTGGTTTTAACAAAGGTCAAACAGAAATGCAACTCAGCAGCTAAAGTTTAACAAAAACTACAGAATGAATTTGACAAACACTTGGGCTACGGTTTAGAACTTCCTTTGCTTCCACAACTCAAAAGATTTTTGGGCGTTACTGTGCTTTTACTAACCCAATCAAGGAATGAATAAAACAAAATGTAGAAATTTAATTTCAAGTAACATGCTAGCTCGTAAAACAAGAGGCCATCTCTAAATATCAACCAAAATTTATGTGACACTCGGCTGAGAAAAATCCTTGATTAAATTCAAGATTCTGTTGTGCCTTGTGTCAACAATAAAACAAGAATAAGTGCAAGAGATTTCTTCAACTTTCCCTCTTATGAATTTAGTTTCAGACAGAGCAAAGTATGAAAATTAAAGTCATAGAAAATCCATCAAATGTTGGAAGTCAATAGAAAGTTTTACTGCAACCCAAGCAACAAAAATTAGCCAATCATCTTCATCAAAAGCTAGTAAAGTACTAAAATGAAAACTAAGGGTGTCAAATCATGTTAACGAATCGTGTTTGTGTCGTGTCAAAACATGTATATTATACTATATAGGTCAACCCTAACCCGACCCGTTAAGCTTATCGTGTCAAAATCTCAAACCCTAACACGACCCATTAACATAACGGGTTGTGTCGTGTTAACCCGTTTTGACCCATTAGTAAATATTACGAAACAGGTTAACATGACACAATACGATCCGTTTCAAATTATTTATGTAAATTGATTGAATATGCTTAAAATTAACCCGTTTGACCTGATTAAATTTAGCAAAATTTTATATAAATATTAAAATCATAATATCAACAAAAATTATAAAACTAACTATAAGTTTAAAATTACAATCTAGATAATAAAAATATTGAAATTAAAATTCTAACAATTTTACTTTTAGGTATAAGGGTATAATTGTAACTTTAACTTTCTTAACGTGTCATAATGGGTTATAAAGTGTCAAAACGGGTTGACCCGTTATCAACCCGTTAAGGAATCGTATCTTAATGGGTCAACCCATTTTGACCTGAACCCATTAAAACCAAATCCTAACCTGCTATTATCGTGTCGTGTTCGTGTTGGAGTAACGAGTCGTGTAACATATTGCCACTCCTAATGAAAACCCTAAGAAGAAAATCCCAAAAATGCAGTCTGAACCAAACAGCAGAAAAATGAAGAATAAACACTGAAAACTGAAAAATCGATGCTTCACCAAACGATTTCTCTTCCTTTTATACTCATAATCATCTCTCCTTGCCATGGATTCCAGCCCCTTCATCGCGCATGACTGCCTCATTCCTCTGCTCCTTGTGGTCCCCAAGATTACCCAGAGCAATTGCATGTGGCTATTAGGTTTGGTATTGCTGAGTCCTTCACGTGACATCCTCAAGTCTTAGCTTCTCCACATGGACTTTCCTATGGACATGGGCTATAGGGACATGACCTTAGTTACTTCTCATCTTATTTTTGAGTTGACATACGTGAGCCTCAACCTTCAACACACACATGAGAGTTTAAGATCATGTAAGTCTAACTTAAGTAAAATTGAGCCCAATTCCAATTTTTCTCTTCACTTTTGTTCTATGCAATCGATTGTTTTCTGGTGTTTGATTAGTGTGTTTTATTTTAATTTTTTGATGGAGAATATTTCTTTAATTTCCATGGCTCTTGTGATGAACATGATTGGCAAAATTTTTACACTAAAGTTAGAGATGAAGTTTAATGATATAGACATTGTTTTCGGATCAAACTTGGAATTTATATTGTGGGTTTGATCGATTGAATAATTTTATTATTAGATATTTTGATTATCTATATATTTATCTTGATTCATTGTGATTTTCAAATACAGTGGATGCTTAAAAAAGTCCATATAATATTCAAATGAGTTTGTGAATGTTTTAACTATTAATTGTTCATGTTTAATTATTAGTGACTATTTTTATTGACCTTAAATACTAAATCCTCCAATTAAATTGAATCATTATTCTAGTTTAATTGAAGTAAATTGATCGGAAACAATATTCTAAATTATTATATGGATCCTCGAAACCTTTGTTGTTCTCCATATCAATTTATTTTATCATTTTAGTTTTATACTATTACTTTAAAAATCTTTAACTCAATAATTTTCTCTTTTATTTGATTGCACGTTCCTTTTAATAATTTCTTTTCATTATTTGAGTTTATTTTTCTTATCATATAAGTCAGTCCCTGTTGATTCGACTCTGTTAGGTACTATAACACCTGTATACTTGCAAATAAAACTGTTCTAAATTTTTTGTTCACTAGTTTAGTCAAAGTTTAGGCACAACACTGGTACCGAAATATTTCGTTCTAGTACTTTAACCGAAACGGTACTAAAAACTTTGGCTTGTTCCCTTTCTTGCTCATGCTTGGTTTGTTTATATGCTTGATTTCATTGTGTGGACAACTTGAGATTGAGACTAATTTACGCTTGAATTCATTTTTAATCATTAAAATCTATATGTAGATATATAATTATATGAAATTTGAAACCATAGGTTCAATAATCTCCTCCTTTTTGATGATCACAAAATCTTAGTAGAACTTTGAGGCATGTAGTAATACTTAAGCTCCCCTAAGAATGTGTATTAGTTTTTTAAGCAATAGATAAATATTATTCAAAGCATATACCACAAGTTTTATAATTCAAAGAATTTTAGTTTAAAATAAAGCATTGTAAAGAATATGTTAACGTTATAGTCTAAAATTTTTATCCATTTTGGCATCATTAAAAAGGAATTGTAGTAAGTAATGGACTGATGAAAATGGTGCGCTACTGCAATGCCCCAGTCCCAGATGGGGTCAGAGAGTTACTTCCTATCACTTAAACTCACATCTCACATTCTAGATATAGACTCTAATTTCTCAATTACACATACAATTCATTGTTTCAGACCAATTACCTCAATATAACCAATCTCCCAAAATACCAAGTCATGAGAAACACGACAAAATTACTTAATAAAATTTGCCAATACTCATAGAAACTTTATATGCTAAATCTACTATGTTTAAAACATCTCATCCATACTCCATAATCTTGATCATCAATTGAAAAATTCAAACCATTAGAAAAATATTGTGGAGATAAGGATGAGTTATCAACAACTCAGTAAGCAAAGAAACTATACTAGTTGTAAACATGAGCATTTACAGAGTTTAGAATGCAGAACAAAATATATACTTTTGAAATGTAGAATTAGAACATTTACTTTTAGAATGTAGAATCAAAACATGTTATCAAAATATTAGGGTGAAACTTTCATAAACATTTTTATTCAAAAATCCTTTGGTATATCAAAATTTGAGATATGATTTTCATATCATATCAGAGCATCACATCGGGATAGATGCCATGTTTAGCCCTCGTAGTAGGGTTATAAACCACCATTATATCCGTGGCTGGGTCATATACCATTTTTAACCCTATGGTAAGTTTATAAACCATCATTATACCCGTGGTGAGGCTGTATAACACTATTATACTCGTGGCATGACATAACAGAAGCATCATTGGAAACAAATCATATTCAGATATAGAAATATAAATTCATGCCAAGGTTTTAAGATGCCACATCATATCAAAACAAAGTACAAAATAGATTCAGATCATTTCAAATATTCGGAAACAAATTTAGATCATTTTTGCATCACATGCACAAATTTTCATAAATTTCATATTCGCTCTTTTTTGCATAGTTTAGAAACAGAAAGTCAAAACTTTGCTTATGTCTACACCACTCATGACAAAAATACTTTTCTCATTTGTACAGATTTCATGAATAATGCAGAACAAATAACTGAGATTGTTTTCACATTTTTTTTCAAAACAAGTATGCACATTTTAAAATCAACCTCGTTTTAGTTTTTTATTTATTTATTTTTTATGCAAAGTTTAGTATAAGAACCTCGTTTACCTTAGCTTTTGCAGCGTGCTATCTTAGTATTGAGTTCGACCTCTAAGTGTTTCACCACCTAAATCAAAAAATATTCATTGAGTTTTAATGATAAAAATCATCACCACTAATTCTATTGACTATTATCCGTACATAAATAAGTCAACCAAAAGTAGTCATGTAATCCAACTCCCACGGGCCACGGCTATACTTATGTCAAGTGAATATTCCTATTTCTTAGTTAACCAACTTACTCCTGACTTGTCACTAAAGTCAAATATTCAAGAAGAAATATAATATCCAAATCAAACAACCTCTGAGTTACTCGTTAACTCCCAAAAGCAACTTATAACAATTCAAATAAATCAATCACCCACTCAAATCTGCACACAGCCGTATCTCAACAAAACAACCACTTAAAGATTCAAACAACTAACAATATTAACCCGACCAACAACATACAAGAAAAAATACCCCTTTATAGATCCTACCATTTAAACATAACCCAATAAAATTTCCAGCAACTTCCAGCCACAACAATCTAAATCCATCCAACATCCCCACCAACGTTTCATGTAATTCACTAATTTATTCATGATTACCAAAATAGCACAAAAGTTCTACTTGACGTGTATAACCAAATTTCTAAAATAAACCATGGCCTCAAAATTAGCATGCGATTACCTGCGCGAAATGGGTAACAGCGATGACACTGGCCAAAATAGTGGTGGTACTGTTCAATGGGGAGAGACGAATTTGTAAAGATGATTTTTGAGTGAGGTCAGTGTGTGTGTATGAATGAAAAACAAAGAAAAAGTGCAGCATGACTTACCGATGGTGGAGACGATTGACGGTAACACTAGAAATCCAAGGAGACCCATGCACGATAGCACTTACACACAAAAAATTTTGCAGAATAGGGAGAGAGAGCGATCTGCACTGGGGGAAGTTTGATGTGAGGAAGAAAATAAAAATGAAACTGTGTATAGGAGTTATCGGGTGGAAGAACTTAGTAGAAGAGAAGGAATCGGAATGGAGAGATAATGGGGAGAAGGAAAATCTAGGCGTGGAAGAGAGGAAAAGCTGCAGCAACGTGGGGGAGAAAAAACAAAAATAAACTGATGGGGGAAAGCGAAGGAATCGGGGGAGGGGAAACTGAAATTGAAAGAGGGAAGGACCTACCAATTCGGCACTGTTAGCCCTCAAGGGCTGGCTTTCTAAGTCTGGGCTTGGGCTTTGGGCTGGGTGTTATAGGTAGACTCTGTAGAGAGTTGAATAATTGGAGCCGCCTAGGTCCCGGTAAATGCTGCAAAGTCATGAGGTGTAGCTCTATCAATGTAATGCGGAAGGAGATTTAACTTCACTTGATGTTGTTGACAAACAAGATTTTGTAGAGATTTGAAAGCTTTGAATTTCTATTTAAAAATGACCATTTTCACTCATTGGATACTCCAAAAAAATAAAAAAAATTCGCATTGCTCCTTGACCTAGTTTTTGTTTATCCATAACAATGGTATGACCGAGCAAATTTCTTCCATTAATATTCTATATTTGAATTTGAAACCCTCCATGCCTCAACCACCCATTTTCTCTCCTGAAGTCGTCAACACCATGATAGGAGCAAAGATGCATTTTTCTGCTAGGACTGATTGTGCCGTTGTTGTAGAATCAAGAATACTCAGTGCTCAATATGTTACCTCTGTTAGGACCATGTCTCAGAGGTTACTAGCAAGGGTGAGTGGGGTTGATTGGCTTAACAATCAAATATTTGAATTGCGTAAAAAACTTGCTAATAAAAATAGAATGAATAAAAGGTTAAAGTAAGAAAATAAGGAGTTGAAAAAAATTTGCGGACTAGTATGCTCATGACCTGCAACCACAAATAAAAGAACTGGAAAGAGAGAGAGTTCAAATACAAAGTCAATATCAGCAGATAACAGCAAAGGTTCAATGTTTACAAGAAAAATATGGACAATTTGCAGTTAATCTCGTTGGCTTAGGAAAATAACTTTTGACAATTTGCATTCACCATATCTTATAATTTTGACTAAGTAAGATATAAAGAGATGATAGTTTGTTGTTCTTATTTCTATCTCTATAAATGTAGTCTTTAGCTCATTTAATTCGCATAAAATATTCTTCACATCTCTGTAATTCATCTACATTCTTGGTGTGCAAATTTTCTTTTACAATGTCTCATCAATTTTCTTTCAATAACCCACTTGATCAATATATGAGGTATTCTACACCTTAGTTGCCAGTTATCTTAGCATCTACTATGGGTGCGATTATGCAGTAAGAAAGAGATCTGACTAATAACTTAGATGATGACACCATTTATGAGCTTGTGAATCTAGGTACTTGACACTCATTGTCTATTATTACATTTTCTTGATGTCTGCAGTCCAGAGCTTGTGAACCTGAAAAGTTTAATGAGAAGATTTATCTGCTTCAACAACTAGTTCACAAGTCTAATATAAAAATAGGAGACATAAAAGATGAGAATAAGGATTTTAAATCCTTGCTCAGTTCTTCATTTTGACTGCCTAATTTTTAAGATAAGGATAGCATGTTGATATATGAAGATCAACAGCGCTTGAAAAATGAGGCTAAAAGTCTCAAGATTTTGTAAGTTATTTGAGATAATAATAATAAAATATTTAACAGATATTCATGACATGTATCATTCATATTTCTCTTCTAATCATGCATAATCTATTTTTTGGTAGAGGTTTTGTGAAAATGTTTGTCAACTAATTGTGTGTAGTTGTGAACTCTAGTACAATATCATCCTTCTGCTAATGATTTCAAAGAAAATGATATCTAATCTCAATATGCTTACTTATAGAATGTTGTATTAAAGATTTATAATATTTGTATTATCACATTCCATTTGCTTGGAATGTGATTGTACATGAGCTTAAAATCCTCAAGTTGTCGCTTCATGTAAAAATCTTGAGTACAACAACAACTTGCAGCAACATATTTTGCCTTAACAGTAGGGTGGCTCTAACTTCGTCGAAGTTGAAGCGGCCACTTCTGACCTCCGACTTCGACTCCAATTGGAGTTGGAGTTTTGAACTCTGATCGCAGTGTAGTTGGGCCAAGGCCCAAGGTCCATTATGATTTTTAGGCATTTGAAATATTGCAAAAAAATACCAACACCCTAGTGGGCTTCCAATTTCTAAAATATGTTGTAAAAATAATTAAAAAACTTAAATACAATAAATAAATTACATACATTACAAAACTAAAGAGAAGTAATTGCAAAATGACAAACACAATATGACAATATAATTTAAATTCGAGAAAGCCTCTTGAAGCCAGTCATCCTCATCAGTTTTTACTTGCAAAATAATACATCTAGAAATAGATTAAAAAACATAATATAAAATAGTAAACAATATTTTCTCCTGATCATTCCTCTGATCTGGATCAAATGAGTCAAATATAGTACCTGAATAGAATCGCTACAATACATCTCCTCATCCTCTTACATTCGCAATTATGCTAGGGTTTACAATTAGGTCTACGAAATCTTAAAAATTAGAAGTTAAATAACTAAAACATTAAAAATATTTAAATTATTATTTAAAAGAGGATAAAGTTACCTGATTCAAGTCTATAACTCTTGACATCAACAATTTCTAGTCTGATGGACGTTTCACTTAGCCAACTTTGTGTGCAAATGACGACCTCCACAGTTGTTGGTGCCAATGAACTTTGATAAGCATCCAACACGTGACCTCTGGCTCTGGTGCTAAACGCCAACTTAGAGGTAACCGTAATGACAGGAATGGCTAGCACATCTCAAGCTATTCGAGAAAGAATTGGAAACTTTGTGGAAGTAACTTTCCACCAAGTTATTAAATGAAATGTATTGCTAGGTGCCTCGACATCTTCCATAAAATAACGCTCAACCTAAGACCTGCACTGCATAATATTCCTTGCTGCATGGTTTTGATGATATCGCCGCAATAGTCTAGATGACTCTGTGCATGTGTGTCATCTAAGGAAGATGTCTAGCTGGTCAGGTGTGAGGAACTACCACCTATGATGAACTAATTACTATTGTTGTAATGGCTATATAAGTCATCAATATCATTTTTCAGTTCTCTAATAAACTTTTCAACCATCTCTTCCCCGAGGACATCCCTAATCTAAAATTCGATAATAACCAACTTATATCGAAGATCAAAAATCGCAATCACAAATAATAACCTATTTATCTTCTCAACACTCCCATAATATTTATCATATTTGGATTTCATCCTCGTAGTCATAGCAAATAAGAATCCCACAGTGTTAGCACAACTCTGTTGCAAGTGGTCATGAAGCCCCGAGTGCTCGTCGAAGTACAAGTTCGTGGTAGTATATTTGGATCCAAATATCCGCAGAGTTATATCATCGAACAACTTCAAAAATTTAACAAAATATTTGACATTCGCCCAATCAATTGTGTCCAGTGCACTGAGACCCCTTCTCATACCTCAGGCCCCCATCCTTAACCTCCATTTGCTCAAACACTCTTTTGTATTTCTGCACCACATCCAACATCATTTATGTAGAGTTTCATCGAGTCGAAACGTCCAAGCACAATATATTAGAACATGGGATCTGAAGCTTTTCAGCTATTGCCTTCGACTTGCCAAGCCTTTTTTTTTTGTTGGGGGGTGGAAGCCTTCACACATCTCACAAGATTGTAGATTTTGGTAATGGAATCATCAACCTCTTTCAACCTTAGTGGATCCAATTTCAAATCCTAGGGCTTACTTCCAAAAGGCCCAAGGCCCATTATGATTTTTGGGCATTTTAAATATTTTAAAAAAATACCAACACCCAGTGGGCTTCCAATTTCTAACATATGTTGTAAAAAATAATTAAAAAACTTAAATACAATGAATAAATTATATACATTACAAAACTAAAGAGAAGTAGTTGCACAATGACAAACACACTATGAGTCTATGACAAGATAATTTAAATTCGAGAAAGCCTCTTGAAGCCAATCATCCTCATCAGTTTTTACCTGCAAAATAATACATCCATAAATAGATTAAAAAAATATAATATGAAATAGTCAACAATATTTTCTCCAGATCATTCTTCTTATCTTGATCAAATGAGTCAAATATAGTACCTGAATAGCATCGCTACAACACATTTCCTCATCCTCTTACATTCGCAATTATGCTAGGGTTTACAATTTGGTCTACAAAATCTTAAAAATTAGAAGTTAAATAATTAAAATATTAAAATTATTATTTAAAAGAGTATAAAGTTACCTGATTCAAGCCTATAACTCTTGACATCAACAGTTTCTAGTCTAATGGACGTTTCACTTAGCCAGTTCTGTGTGCAAATGACGACCTCCACAGTTGTCAGTGCCAATGAACTTCGATAAGCATCCAACACGTGACCTCTGGTGCTAAACGCCAACTTAGAGGTAACCGTAGTGACAGGAATGGTTAGCACATCCTAAGCTATTCGAAAAAGAATTGAAAACTTGGTGGAAATAACTTTCCACCAAGTTAATAAATGAAATGCATTGCTAGGTGCCTTGACATCTTGCATAAATTAACGCTCAACCTAAGACCTACACTGCATAATATTCCTTGATGTATGGTTTTGATGATACTGCCACACTAGTCTAGATGACTCTGTGCATGTGTGTCATCTAAGGAAGATGTCTAGCTGGTCGGGTGTGAGGAACTACCACCTATGATGAACTAATTTCTATTGTTGTAGTGGCTATATAAGTCATCAATATCATTTTTCAGCTCTCTAATAAACTCTTCAGCCATCTCTTACCCGAGGACATCCCTAATCTAAAATTCGATAATAACCAACTTATATCAGGGATAAAAAATCGCAGCCACAAATAATAACCTATTTATCTTCTCAACACTCTCATAATATTTATCATATTTGGATTTCATCATCGTAGTCATAGCAAATAAGAATCCCACAGTGTTAGCACAATTTTGTTGCAAGTGGTCATGAAGCACCAAGAGCTCGTCTAATTACAAGTTCGTGGTAGTATATTGGGATCCAAATATCCGCAGAGTTATATCATCGCGCAACTTCAAAAATTCAACAAAATATTTGACATTCACCCAATCAATTGTGTCCAGCGCATTGAGCCTCCTTCTCATACCTCAGGCCCCCATCCTCAACCTCCATCTACTCGAACGCTCTTTGGTATTTCTAAACCACATCCAACATTATGTATGTAGAGTTCCATCGAGTAAAATGTCCAAACACAACATATTAGAACATGGGATTTGAAGCTTTTCAGCTATTGCCTTAAACTTGCCAAGCTTTTTTTTTTTGTTGGGGGGGGGGGGGGGGGGGGGGGGGGGGGGGGGGGGGGGGGGGGGAAGCCCTCAAATATCTTACGAGGTTGCATGCTTTGATAATGACTATGATACAAATCACTTTTCTAATTTCACAATCCTTTATACAATCATCCATCTCTGCCCCAATGGATGAACCTTTGTTATCAACAGTTTATTTGAAGCCAATAATCTGCTTCTACAGCATCCACTCATTGTCAATAAAGTGGGTTGTGATACACATGTAGTTGACACTCTGTATAGACATCTATGTATCAATCGTAAATGATACGCTCTAGCTAGTGGTAATAAACATCTCATTTATCTCTGTCTTCTCCTCCGTATGCTTCTTCAAACAATCTCGTATCATGATGCACAGTGAAGGCATGGAAAATCGTGACTCAAGAGTGTGCAAAAATTTATGGGAGCCTTTTTTGTCCATTGTGGTAAAAAGGCATCTCATCACAGATGATCATCTCTTCAAGCAATTCTCATAATATCTTCTCACTGTATTGAGGGATTGACAACTTTTTAATATGCGTACCATTAGTGGTAGTAGAAGTTTCGTAACTGAGCTTGGTCTGATCAGTAGCCACCAATCCCTTGCGTATCTTACGTCGTTGTCAAGCATTAATATGTGCTATTAATACAGATGTGCCTTCTTCGAATAACAACCACAAAGTTGCCCATAGTGGTGGCATATTGCTTGCGGGTTCGCAAGATCATCAGGAATTTTAGTGAAATGTTTTCATACTCGCGACCATTTTATAGTAGGCCGGGTGGTCTATTGTGCTCAATATGCATCTTCTCTTTCCTATTAAGCATATCCTCATCTTCTATATCTATTGAGAGTTGACTACTTGCAAATGAAATAGTTGCTCTAGATGTGACTTTAGGAGTGGAAGTACCTATTGGTGTAGGAACTCTGGAATCCATAGCATTCCCTTGTGGACGATCCTCCCTACTAGGTGTAGCATCCGTATGACAATTAATTGTGCTAAACAAATAAATTAGAAGCAAACAAACTAGGAAAAAAAAGAAACTTGCACTGTATATATATATATATTTATAAGGAAAGGACTGAAAACAAAGTATGGCAATTCGATAGAGCATCAAAAAAGCCAGCCGAAAAAACATGTACTGCATATATATANTTTTTTAATATAAAATAATTATTTTAACTAATTATATTAATAAAATATATAATATTTATATATAAAACCGACCAAATTATAAAGCTAGCCAAGGTTCTAGTAGATGAACAAACAATAAATAAAATTTGTACTATTTTGTATCGAAATATTAAGACCTCACGACTAAATCCGCGTTTACCATTTTCCACTTTCCAAGGCCCCATTGTCACCTATCCCAAATATCACTTTACGACTGGCACCTTTCAGCTTAGAAATCTCAAATGGAAAATACAAATAGAATGCCCATGGCTTGAATCTCACTTTCGAGCTTTTGTTACTAAATTAAAAAAGAAAAAAGAAAAAAAAAACAATAGTGATTATATTGTTTCCATACTACACTTCCTATATGTCACTATTGCTTTCATTGCCATTATTAGTATTCTCATATATATATATATATATATATATATAGATACTGCATCCATCATCATGATGCAGGTTTAACTCATCACACGTGTTTATAAATTCCTTCTGTACATGAAAGCAATAGATTCTTTTAATGATGAACATTCTGCACTAATCTAATGGATGCACGCTCTGCCATTTGAGTTTTTTCTCCTTGATGCCCTTTATGATCATGTACAATTCAGGGAACCAAATAATGACTATCATATATTCATTGGTTCTTTGATGAATCTGGCTGTTATTTTGAGTGTTTTTCCAGCAAATGGTATGAGCTTTCCAAGACACTGGCCGAAGAAACTGCCTGGAATTTTGGAAAGGAGAACCCAGCACGGGTGATTGGTCCACTCTTACAGCCGACTCTAAATAAATACTAGTGCTACTGAAATTTCAAACTTAATAAATGGTATCTGCTTTGCTAGGATTTATATAAGGAAAATTTTATACATCATACTATTATTTTATTTGCATCCTATTAAGTAAGATGTAACACTTTTATCATTATTGAATGATCTTTATTACATGCTTTTTTTTATTATCAAATGATGATAAATGAGCCACATCATATATAGTGAGATGCAAGTGGGATGATGATATGGTATATAGTATTATTCGAATGTAATGACATGAGAGCTATAATTTACAACTTGTTTCTTGGATATCCAACTCATCTCATCTCATTATTACAACTTTCTCAAAATTTTACACAAAATATAATAAACCATTCAACTTTTTCAAATCCTAAAATAATAATAATCTTAAAAAATAATATTCTAATAATATTTTATTCAACTTTTAACTTTAATCTAAAACCATCTCATTTCATCTCACTATTCAAACTACATCTTAAGGAAGGGTGAACAGCTTTAGTTTCTAGGATTTACTTTGCACTAGTATGGGGGACAACACTTGGGGTAGTATGAATAAAAGAAATATCCTTGTTCCAAAAAAAAGAAAAAGAAAAAGAAAAAAACAAAACAAAATCAAGCAGTTTGATTCTAGCCCTGAGCCCTACTATAATAGTTATTATCAGAAACTACATATAATTTTAATTCTTTATTTCACATCTCTTTTCTTTATTTGAAGCAAGAGCACGTGTTTTCCAATCTATCAGTTGGATGGGTCAATGTCCAAGATGTAGCTAATGCACATATTCAAGCGTATGAAATCCCTCCAGCTAGTGGAAGATGTTGTTTGGTTGAGAGATTTGTTGACAACTTTGAACTTGTGAGGAGTTTACAGGAACTTTATCCCTCTTTACAACTTCCAGAGAAGTAAGTGTTGAATTCTCTCTAATTTCGAGCTATAATATTCAAGTAATAGTTGCAACTGAAAACATTATCATCCTATTTGATCTCCAAGAACAATTCAAAACATTTTGATCACTACTAGAATCTCTACCTTTCGTGTGCACTAAATATTATGGCGGTACTGGTGGATACCTTAAAACCAGCCATCTATATATTTCCATGGAATTTTCAAAACAAGTTTTCAAGCTATCTAAATATATACAGCACTAGAATTGCAAATCTTGTGGTTTAATGTAAAGCATCAAATATCTTAATGCTTCCAAACTTTACAATGAAATCAAGGCAACAAAATCCTTAAAATTTGGAACCCTAAAATGAGGAGGTGGTAATATACTTATAGCGGCGCAAAGGCTCATGGGAACTATCCTACGGTGGGCCTGGGCTCATGACGATAGTAGGACGATAGAAAACGGCCAGAACAGTATATGAGAAGAGAGAAATAGAGAGTGATTAGAGAAGAAGAGAAATAGTGAGAGGAGAAAGGAAGACGGGGTCCAGTGTTTTGGACCCCCATTAAAGAAAACGACGTCGTTCCACATGAAATGGAACGTCGTCGTTTAGTTAGGTTTAAAAAAAAAAAACTCAGATTTTTAAAAAAAATGTACATGCTCTGAACTCTGACTCTAACTCCAAATTTCAAATACTCCGACTTCGTTAGAGTTGGAATCGGAGCAGAGGTCTAATGGAGTTGGAGTTGGTGAAGGATTTGCATAGCCCTACTCAACATTAGATAATACAACATAATTTTGCTTTTTACTAAACCATGAAACAAGTGCATGACATGAGAAATCACATGTTTCACTAGTGCTTTTTCAATCAACTTTGTAATCAACAGAATTTGCATCTGCGTAGTTGATTAGATCGAAAGAAGTGTACTTAGGATACCATAATCCTAGGTCAATTGTACCAACAAGATATTCAAAAATGTGCTTAACTACAATCAAATGAGATTCTTTTGGATATGATTGAAAACATGCACTGAACATAATATTCAGTCTACTGGCTGTCAAATATAATAGACTACCAATCATACTTCGATATACCTCTGAGTCAACTGGCTTTTTGGTTTCGTTCTTATCAAGTTTAGTGGTTGGGCTAATTGGTGTTCTAATTTCTTTCGTACATTTTATTCCAAACTTTTTGAGTAATTCTTTAAAATATTTTGACTGATTAATGAATGTTTCACTTTTTGCTTACTTGATTTGTAATATGAGAAAGAAGTTAAGTTTTTCCATCATGCACATTTCAAATTCTTCTTGCATATTTTTAGCAAAAACTTGACATATATTTTCATTAGTAGCACCAAATATCATATCATTTACATAAATCTAAATAAAATGAATATCAACATTTTCTTGTTTAATGAAAAGGGTTGGGTCAATTTTTCTTCTTGAAAACCTTTTTCAATCAATAAACCACTAAGTCTTTCATACTAAGTTCTAGGAGTTTGTTTGAGTCCATATAATGTTTTTTTGAACTTGAAAATATGATTTGGAGAAATATAATTTTTAAAACCTGAAAGTTGCTCAACATATATATCTTTATTTATAAAACCATTTAAGAAAAGTACTTTTGACATCCATTTAAAAATATTTGAAATCTTTATAACAAGCATATGCAAGTAGCATTTAAATATCTTCTAATTTTGCGACTGGTGCATATGTCTCATCATAATTGATTCATTTTTCTTTATTGAAATTTTGGGCTACAAGTTGAGCCTTATTTCTAGTGATGATTCTAGACTCATCTTAATTGTTTCTAAAAACTCATTTTATTTTAATAATAGTGTGATTTTTAGATCTAGGAACAAGTGTCCAAATATAATTTATTTTAAATTAAGTTAGCTCTTATTGCATTGCTAGAATCTAAGATTCATTAAAAAGTATTTCATCAATATTTTTGGATTTAATTTGAGATAGAATAACAGCATGATTGCAAATGTTTTTAAGAGATGTTTGAGTATTTACACCTCGTGAAGGTTCTCTTAGAATTTGTTCCGCTGGATGATCTTTCACAAGTTTTTATTGTTTGATTGCATCTTGCATTAAGTTTTGATGATCTTTCTTGATGTCTCCATGTTGGACTTCCTCTATTGTGTTCTCTTTGTTGAAATTGAGATTTTTCGTATTATTTATACCTTTTATTTTTTTTATCAACAAATTTCTTAAAGATTAGATGATTAGGGTAGGTTTGGAGAGTGAAATGAGATGATAATTTTATAAATAGTAATAAAATAGTTTGTGAATAATAATGAGATAGTTTGAGTTGTGTATTTTTTAGATTTTGGGAAAGGAGAGAGAAAAAATTGAATAAAGAATGCTATAAAGTTAAAATATTGTAAAAATATTATTTTATAATATTATTTTTGATTGGAGATTTAAAAAAGTCGAAATTATTTTTTATTTTTTATTTGAAAGTTTGAAAAAGTTGTAATGATTAGTTTGAAACATTTCATATTCATAAGAAAGAATATAAATTTTTGATTCATTAACTTGCGAAATTGTTCCTTTATAAGTTACTTCCAAATTATCCCAAAATTTATTTGCTGTATTGCAAGTCATTATTCTATTGGATGCATTTCCATCAAGACCATTATATAGGAGATTTATAGTTGTTAAATTCAACGTTCGAATTCTCTCGTCTTCAAGACCCAACTCTTTTTCTTCATTTTTTACCTTTACTCCATCAATAACTTTTAATCACGTTATGAATATGTGAAAGATGACAATCAATCATCTTCCAAAAATTCAAATTTCAAACTTTTAACTTTCAAATATATTATGCACATGTGGAAAATGCAATTTGATGCTTTATGAGAAACGATTCTTTTTAGCCTTAATCCAAATTTGAATTTTTCGAGAGATGTACAAAATTACTCTAAGAACTTTATTTGTGAGCTTGTTTCCTTTTTTGTTCATACTTGATTCATTGATGTGCTTGGCTTCATTGTGTGGACAACTTATGATTGAGACTCAATTATGCTTGAATTTATTTGTTATCATGAAAATCCATATGTACATATATAATTATATGAAATTTGAAATCTTGGGTTCAACATAAAAGATTTTGAGAGGAGAAAATACTTTGTACTTTAAAAGATCTTTGGATTGAAAGGAAAAATATTTTTAAAAAATATCTCAAAGCAAACATAACCCCTAAAATCTCATTGGATAGTGAGATGAGATAAGATAATTTGTGAATGATGATTAATAATTTGTAAATAGTAGGGAAATTATTTGAGTTAAGATGCTATATGAAGTTTTAGGAAATGAGTGAGAAAAAGTTGAATAAAAATATTATAAAGTTAAAATATTATTATAATATAATTTTTTATAATATCTTTTTATAGGATTTGAAAAAGTTGAAATTGGTTTTTGTATTTTGTTTGAAAGTTTGAAAAAGTTCTAATAATTACGTAATGATTAGATAAAAAAGTTAAAAATTTGAAAGGAAAAGTGTTTGTATATGTGGTGCTTAGATATTGAGATGGTATAAAATGAGAAGAGATGTGATGGAATACGAGGCTCTTGCTATACAAACTAGCTCTAAGTAAATTGCATTTCAATACTAAATTGCCATTTTCTTTCCCGGAGAGACAAATACCTCCTTAGCCGGGCTGAGCCCGATCCACCTTTCAAAGTCCCACTAGCGCAATACCACAAACCTAGCTAATAAGAAATAATGGGCCACATCATATAACCACATGAAGATACCATTAATAAATTTGAACTGTATTAGTTACGAATTAATGATTTAACGGTCGAGTGAATCTCGGACGTTCCTAAAAGGGATAAGCATCTGAGATACTCGCCCATGGTGATTTCCCCCTATAGTTACCCTATCCAAGGCTTGATAATTAGCACCTCCAAAATCATCGGAGAAGATCATGCTGTTATACAATTCTTACCGGTCAAATGAGTGGCTAGATAACTGGCATTGATTGATGATTCAAGATAACTCTCACAACCCTACTGACTTTATACTTCTCCATCCTAAACACTGATTTAGGCATCAATGGTATCCCCAACATACCGAACCCCTACTCTTCTTTTAGTGCTGGTTGATTAAAACTGTCGATGATGGTACAAAACACGTCCTTAACATTACTATTTAAACATTTAAGTTTAAAGAAAATCCCTTCAACTATCCCGATTAGTGGCTCATGTGTTTTGGTTTAAAGAAATTAATTTTTCTTGTTGGCCTCGATTTCCTCCTCCTTCTCCCTCTCATTTCCCTCTTTCCTCCATACACCCACCTTGTATATCAAGGTAGTTTCTGCTTAATTTTATTTTGCTTCCTTAAAGATCGAAAAAGACATATCTATAGTTTTCTAGCAACTCTCGAGAGACACGCACGGCACAAATAAACTCTCAGGGCAAATTGTTCAAAAGAAAGTAGTGGTTTTGCAAGAATCACCACGCGTGGTCCTCACGCACCTCCCACATTTGCGTGTGGTTCTTACGCGCCACTTTTTTCTGCAACTCTTCTCGCCAGATCACCGGATTCACTACCACCAGATTTTTCAGATCTAACCTTTGTGGTTGAAAAGAGATAAGCATGTTGCCTTCACACACTGTCACATGTTCTGAAATTTATCAGAGTTGGTCCAAACTATAATTCGTCATTCTTTTACATCTATCTTTCTGCTTTCATTTTTGGTTTCCTTATTGATAATTAAAAAAAAAATGATTCGTCTCTCGAACTTTTGTCTGTAGAGGTTGAGTCCTCTCCTTCTATGGATGGTGAGGTTGAGTCTCTATTTAGGTAGAAAATGCTATCTCTTGGACATTTATCTATCAAAGAGTATTAGCATTAGCGAAGACTAGACCAGTCACAAAAGGAAATAGTGTACTAGTGGAGCTCCAAATGATTTTTGTATATGATGCTATGTTTAATATGAGGACATCCCAAAATGTATTTGGTCATGGATGTAAGTTTCTTGATAAATGAATGATGATAATTTTCCTTATAAAAAAAAAATCAGCCAAATTGGGAAGATACGTAATCATGCAAGTGATGATTTAGCCGACAATATTTTTGTATTGCTAGCCTCGTTGGATATTGAGATATGATGATAAATCTATAAATAATAATGAAATAGTTTGTGAATAATAGTAAAATTGTTTGAGTTAAAATATTTTATTGGGTTTTGGAAATAAGAAAGAAAAAGTTGAATAAAAACATTATAATGTTAAAATATTGTTAAAATATGATTTTTTTAATATAATTTTTATTTTAAGACTTGAAAAAGTTGAATTATTTTATATGTATTTTTTTAAGTTTAGAAAAATTGTAATAATCAAATGAAAAAGTTGAAGATTTGAAATTTAAAAATATTTGTATTTGAGTGATGCTTAGAAAACTTATCTTCTTGTTCAAGATGGTTTTACTGATCAAATCGCATGTGGACCTAAATTTTTTAGTGTCAAATATTGTGTTTTTAAATTTAAATTTTATTTTATTTCTTCAGCATGAAGGTAATTAATTATCATCTACCCTTCATCTCCCGGCCATCCAACCAACATTCACAATCAAGTGAAAAATTCAAATAATCCCAAGTTTTCTTTTAGCTTCTTAAAGTTGTAGACAGTCATTCTCAAGGGCCCATTATTATTTCCCACAAGAAAAAGAGAGAGAAAATGAAAGAAACATGCGGTACGTTTTTGCAAGTGAGTGGTGAATACCGTGATTGGGCCACTGTTTTTACACGCATTTGGGTAAGTAGCAAAGGATATTATTGTAGCATCATAATCCGAAAAGAACTTACTATCTTAATTGGTAAGCAAAGCATTTCTTTCACGTAATCATCTCTGTCTAATTAATTATTGCCTTTCTCAGTAAATTGACATTATACCAACACCACATTCATGAATCATCATGTCCTAATCCTTTACTTAGCTTAAAACCGACATGTTTGATGCCCAACATGAACAAAAACACTCGCTTCCAATCTCCATTAATGTCGAATCATCCTAAAATTCTCAATTCACGTGTGGTACTGTTGATTTCTGGTGTCCCTTTCTCACCTACCCTTTGTGGCCATTGGCTAGGCCCCAAAACCAGAGATTTGAGGTAAGAAACTTGTGGGATATTGAAGCGTTCTTTTGTGGGTGTAAGTTCACAAAGGAAGTAAATGATTTAAGGGCTAATGGAATTTGAATTATAGGTCACCTTCATCCTGTGAAGAATGGGCCATCATCCCTTATCTTCATGTTTTCTTCTCCAATAATATTGAATTCTTGCACTGGCGACGTGAAACACACGTGAAGTATTTGAGATCGGAAGTTTTTGTACAGATAAAGGAGTAATATTTGAGATTTGGTGCTCATTGTCTTGATGACATTTTATGCTTGTAAAAACCAGAGTGGTTTTTACGACAGCATCTAAATGCATGGAAATGGAATGATTCCTACCTCTGAGGACACTGCAGTTACCATAGTTCAAGATCGTTAAAACAAAAAATGAAGAGAAGGACAAAGGTTGGTAAGTTTTCATTCATTTCCTCAAGAGCTGAGATGGCATATATTCAATGGCCCTTAATGGCACAGCTCAACGTTAATATTATGTCATCGATTGTTGTAAAGATCCAATTTGGATAAAACAAAGACGATTTTTGCGTTGGCATTTGCATCGAATTTCCACAACCCAAACCAAAAACAAATGAACCTGTACATAGAAATAGGGGCCTGCGTGCCCAGGTAGGAATAAAGAAGCATCACTACTTGTGTTTAAAACAAGACACCATTCCAAATCCAGAAAAAAAACCCAAATAAACCAAGAATTAAACCCTTCCTTCTTTATAATATCTTAATAAGTGAGTACAAGTGGAACATATTCTCCATGGACAAAGCTAAACTCTAAGCAAATAAACACTCAGTTCAGGACCTCCAGCACCGTCGGGGTTCATCATGTAAAAGGCCTCCGAGTCTCTAGACCCCACAACTCGCTCGTACCTTGCTCTCATATACATGAGCTCGCCTTCGGACCCAGCACCTCCATTCCCTGGTAGAACTCCAGCTCCCATTGAAATTGGCTCCACCGCTTTTAACACCTTCCACTCGTCAGGCCCGCATTCCCTCCTCATCGCATACCCACATTTCTTGCCATTACAGTATGTCCTCCAAAGCGGCTCCTCCAGCAACTTCTTCCCTTTCTTGTCCGTTTTCTTTTCGCACTCCAAGGCAATGCGGACCAGCCCCGACGCCATTTCTCGGACTAAAACGCTTGTTGGCGTTGCGAGTTCTATTAAAAACGCCGGGCTCAGCCTTGCATCCTCTTGAAATGCAATGTGGACGTGTCCTCTGCGATACCCGAAAAGCGTACCTATTACTCGGGTGCCAAGGCCTGGGTGAGAGTGTGACCGGCTCTTGCTGAAAACTGTGAAAGCCGACCGGAGCATAGAAACTGACAATCTTTTCCTTGGTGCCGGCACTGAGGTGGTTGCTGCAGGTATGGGGATTCTAAAGCCCTCATCTTTGGCCCCTTCCTCACAAAAATGAGAGGATGAGCCTAAGTTCAAAATTTCTTCCTCATCATCCTCGTCCTCGAGCTTCTTTTTCCAGTGAAAGTACCTCCTGGAGAAAGAGAAAGAAGAGTCATGGGGAGTCTTGGCCGTGATAGCCTTCATCTGGGTAATAAATAAAAGAACACAAAACAAGACAAAAGCCCTCGAAGGTGGGTAGGACTAAGGAGTAAGGACCATGGAGACTTCGAAAATGAGTAGAAGAAAAGAAATAGATTTGGTTGGGTTTTTAGCAGCCAGCGGGGTGGTTTTATTCTCTCTTTCCACCCTCCATTTAGACAGGAGTGGCAGTACTGAGGGAGACTGCAATAGAATCCTGCCAGAAGGAAGGTGACCAGCCTTACCTAACCGTGACAGGAACGAAGCCTTGGAATTGGGGAGATAAAAGAGACAAGAACAGAGTAAAAGAGAGCGATGGAAATAGACAACAGATGGAGATTTTATGATGGGAATGCAGAGAATAGTGTTAGCAGAGGAGACAAAAGCCTCAGTGTAAGGTGCTTTATATATATAGTAGGTTTGGGGGCTGAGCGGAAAAAATGGGGAGTGTGGGGTACAGAGAGGGCCAGCTTGACTGCAAAAAAGTCAAGCTTTGCATTGCATTGGAAAGGGTATTAAGGACAGGTAAAAACACACCAAACCGTACCCACTAGAGAGGGCAGAAAGGCTTCCAACGCTGCCCGTGAGTGCTTTCATGCTCCCTCCACTTCCACCAAAAGCACAGAACCGCACAGGAAATCTTGAGCCACCACTTGAGCGGCCTCCGTTGTGTTTTGTACTCTTTTTGTCTCTTAGTGATTTGAGAAAATGGGGAATGATTAGTCTGATATTCGCAGCTAATAGTGTACGCGCACCCAGCAGTTAATGTTAATTGCCTCTTGACAGATTTCAGATGGTTCACACAGCGGGGAAGCTGGCTTCATCAAGTCTCTTTGAAGGGTTACGGCTTTTCAATATTTACTAGCTTTCTAGGGGTCTTCCCATTTATTATTGTGGTGACTCTATCTCACCCTGTTTTCTGTCTTTTTGTTTGATTTTCAAGGACTCGATTCTAGGAGGGTTCCCTTTGGGTCTCCCTCGCTTTTTTGTCCCTCTTTTGGTTTGATTTCAGGGTGTGAAATAGATGGATAAATAGTTTAACTAAAATAAAAAAGCCAATCTCCAGTTGTCAATAGGCTTCCTTCACAATTTCTTGACAAAGACCTATGAGAGACTGTATTTCGGAAGGAAGTGAAATAAAATTAATAAGATCTGCTTATTATCTTTTTTGAACTTTTATTGTTGAATAACTAGTGTAAAACTTGAGAGAGAAAAAAAATACTAGTGTAAAATTTAGGGGTGTACAAAATAGTTAAAACTAGCTGAGACCGATGTGGGCTGGCTGCTGGAGTACGGAATCGGTAAAGAACTGGTCAGCCGGCAGTAAAAATAGGCTGCAACCGATGTTAGCCCTATCAATTTCGGTTTGAACCAGGTTTAAACTGGCAAATTAGCCGATTATATATATATATATACAATACATGTGTATAAAATGATGTCTTTCTATTTAAATAAGTGAAACGATGCCGTTTAATTTAGTAAACTAAATGGTATTGTTTTGAATTAGGGCTTCAACTCAAACCCTCTACTCCCCTCCCCCCTCATTTTTACTGTGCTGATTGTTTCAACTTTTCCAATTCCCTCCCATATCTCTAATCTTCTCTCTCTCTCTCTCTCCCTCATGCAATCTCCATCACAGCTCTCTCATCTCCATCTTAGATCTTTCATCTCCCTCTCCGATTCATTTTTTTATTTTTTGTTGTGATATTTGATTATTTGTTGTGAGGTTTGCTTATATTTATTGTGAGATTTCAGATTTGTGAAATTTTTTTGAAAGGAGTGAAACCGACAAGGATACCGATGAAGTGAGAGTAAATGGCCGAAACTACGGCGATTTATTTTACCCTTTCATCGGCCGGTTTCGGTCAATATAACCCCTGAAATATATGTCGGTTTTCACCCCTGCTAGTTGTTGTGATGGTTCTTGAGAATAGGTCATAAGCCAATCCGAAAACAACAAACGGCATCCTCACCCCTACATGACTCAACTCTTAATTAAGGGGCAGCAGCAAGCAACCCTTTGAGGTGGTTTTTATTGGGGCTTCTCCATGATATTTTATTTCTTTTTAATTACATCTTAATTTATTATTTATATTTTAAATAGCCGACATGGTCATAAATATTTGGATGCGTGTCACATTCTGGTTGTTGGTCATTATATGATATGACAAATAGTAGGCACGTCTCTCCGTTGGTAAGGTCTAGTTGGTGTAAGTGTATTGAATAGTAATAAATAATTTATAAATAATAATAAAGTAATTTAAAAATACTGAAAAGAGTTGCGTTCCCAAGACTTAAAAACAATCAATGATTGGGTCGAGACATAGCAAAATCGACACCCATGCGGAGTATGATTGTCAACAAATGATGAATGATAATAATGTCATACCATTGAGCCCCTAAATTATTTATGTGATTTGTAGATCCCTAGGAAGAGGCCTCTTAAGAGAATTATGTCCTCCAAATGTGGTGCAGACTATCCTTAAAGGTCAAAACTTGTTGAATTTTTGGGTCACAAAGCAATATCAGACCATCAATCCCATAACCAACAACTTAAAAGTCTTGGAGATTAACCTACCATGCATGCACTAACATGACCTAGCTACCAATATAAAAGCAAATTATATATTATGGTGCGCGCGAGTGGGGACATCATGGTTTTAGTTAATTAACAGTGGCATGCATGTGTATTCATTCCTCAGCAAACATGTCAAATTTTTAGGTAACCAAACCCACACAATCTTCGGCTAAAATAGGAAATTCTCCAAAATCGTATCATGTAACAGTTTTTAATTTGGAAAGAAATTATTCTACAACGGTCAATACATCATTAAAAATTAATACGAATTAACGTTTCATCATTAGAGTTTGAGAGACTTGTTACTGAACCATGTGAATTGTTTTTATAAATTTTAGAGAAATGATATTTGCAGTTGTGATTGTGCAAGTGTCGCGCAGTCTCTTTAAAAAAAGTGAATTAATACGAAACCTATATGAAAAAAATTAACTTTTTAAATTGTGGACCTCATTCTTTTTTAAAACGATTGCGCGATATTTACACACTCCACGATTGTATATATCATTACTCTAAATTTTAATATGGATAGCATTCCTATAATTTCGATCCGTCATTTTCAATGGTGGATAGGCATTTTTGTTGGTTAGAACTTTTTGTCCCCNCCCCCCCCCCCCCCCCCCATTTTTGTTGGTTAGAACTCCTCCCCCCCTTTCCCCTTCCTTTTTAGGACTTGCTTTCTTAAATCCTTTGTTTTTTCCTTTAATTTTCTTTTGTTATATCTGAGCTCATGTTTAGAAATATTTTTTCAGTCTAATCCTTTGACGCCAATATCGTTACCTTATTTGAATTTTAAGGTTTCTTACAACATATCAATCGTATCCTTCATTTAATATTAGTAAAATTCCAACAACACCCGTGCTCGTGTCAAAGTTTGTAACTTTCTTATTATTAGATTTTCTTTAGTGCAAATGCACGTTACAATGTCACTTTTACCAAGATAATATTTACCCTTACTAGTAACAGTATACACACGAGTTACAAGTGATTTTGCTTCTAAAATATAATGAAAAACATAATAGATCTATTTGTCTAACTACATTATGCATAAACAAAATTAGACCTAAATACCCTCAAATTTTGCTATCTAATCAAAAGATTAGAAATTTGTTCTCATTAGAATGAATAGATCCTAATGACAAGTTAGTAAGGAATGATTTTTTTTTTTTGAAGTGAGAGAATTCTGAAATCATCTTCTAAGACAATAAATCTGCAGGCTAAGAGATTTATTTATAGATGACCAAAGGATGCCAACAAAAAATTATAACTTTTTTGTTTTGACTAAAATCGGTTGGTTTCATCTAGGTATATATATTGCGTTTGTTGCCAAATGACACAATGGTTACACTTAGTCCAACAGTCACCTTGCTTCCCTGCCAACCAACTCGCATGAGTTTGAACCCCAACTGGTGTGACTTTTGTATTTTATTTAACAACTACCTGTTCACAAGTTTGAGTTGTGCTGGTGTGAGGACTGTGCCAGCACAAGGGAACAAACTACCATCTTCCTAGGACAAGGGGTAGGTAAAGAAGATAGCCTTTCATGGAAAGATTAAAGGCGAGGCAGCAATGGTTTGCAAAGTACATCTAGTCCAACTAGGGTGAGCATCACTATGTAGAAGGCTGGGTTGGCACACCTCCACACAAGGTGAAACAAATGATTTGTCATTGGAAACATGTTAAGCAATAAGTGGTGCCAACTGTACAAAGGCAAGAAAGGCACAGAGGGCAAGTTACATGCATAAAGCGAGCAAAGGTCAAGGACAAGATCAATACATATGTAAGGGCATTTCAGGATAACACAGAAATGCTCAGAATGCAGTAGTGTCATATGCAGAGACCCATAATTCACCTGAAAGGTTACATCTGGAATGAGTTTGTGGAAAAAAAATTATGAATATGCAGACCATATCATCTGAACTCACAAGTATGGTCCAGCGTCACGTGGGAGACCCTTATTTGGGGAGGGACTACGAATTGGACGACAAGCCATTGGAACATGCATGCCTTGTCTCTTCAGTCTGTCTTCATCATCCTATATTGGGTCGAGAGGGTGTTGGAGTGAATGATAGAAAGAGAGGCTCGAGGAGTATAGAAGTGATAAGGAAAAGGAAAGTGAAGCATTAATTGTTTTATATGTTATTGGGACGGTGCCATTTATTGTTGTTGTCATTGATAATAAATAGCTCGACATCGTTTTGTTTAGAGAAATGCTGATTGAAATAAGGGAAGTGGCACTGTTTTGTAGTGTTGTGTTTTGATATTGTGTGAATACGGTACTATATTGATGGAAACTAATTAAGTAATAAGGGGATGCTTTAGAAATAAGGTGGGATGAAAATTTTGTGAATAGTCGTAAGATGGTTTGTGAATAGTAGTGAGATAATTTGAGTTTATGCTTTATGGAGGTTTGAGAAATGAGAGATAAAAAGTTTAAATAAAAAATATTATAAAGTTAAAATATTGTTATAATATAATTTTTTAATATAGCTTTTATTTTGGGATTTAAAAAGGTTTGATTTGTTTTTTGTTTGAAAGTTTGAAAAGTCATCATGATTAGTTTGAAAAAAGTTGTAATGATTAGTGATAATGTTGTGTTTTGTACACCTTTGGGCCGGATTCTCAGCGGTCCAGGTCTTTTGTTTGCTATTCTGCAATAAAGAAAAGGAAATCGAGGCCTAGGTAACCTTTGATGCTTAAGTTAGTGACAATTTACCAGAGAGTAGGAGAAAATGGTGAGTACAGAGTTTAGTGAGAGGTCTTGATTAAAGAAAAGTTGATCCTTTTACCTAAACGTCAAGGGACCTTATATACCTAGGCCAGAAGGTCAAATGGCCATACCATGCGACTTGGGGGAAAGGGAAATCCTCCCGAAGCTCCCCCTGCCATACTGTCTTTAATGTGGCGTGACCCTCTAGGGTCAGTCATTAAGGCGGCATGATTTTCTAGTGAACTCATTTAATGCAGCTTGATCCTCTGGTGTTGCTTTGAGTCCAGTCACTTTCTCTTGGCGTGTTTCCTTCTTCTTCCTCTGGCTTGGTTTCCTGCACTTCCCCTATAATGTCCCATCTTGACCCAAACAACTACACCCATTTTACATAGTATGGGTTCTTCCCAAACTGCGGGGGTTGAGATCAGATTCTCTGGGTTTGGACAGGGCCCTCACGAACTATCTCGTGGGCCTTAGGCCCCCGATGTAAATACCCCCAACAATTAGTTTGAAAGTGTTTGTATTTGAGTGATGCTTGGTAAGAAAATGAGATGTGATGGGATGAAACCAAAACTATCTCCAAACATCTCCTAAATAGATCACAAACTGGGGGAAAATTACTTTGGCAAATTCATACAACATATTCTCTCTTTCACTCTCTAGTTCTTGTTCTTCTTATTGGAGATTGACTACCTTGAACAAGTTAGTAGCAGGGCCTATTACAATTGGGTATCAGTTGTCATAGAGGAAGGAGCTCGATCCTATGCTCAGATTGTTGATTCAATGAACCACCTTCGACAACAGTAGGAACGAAAACAGAAACAGATAGAGTATGCGATTGCACTTTTGGTATAGCAACATGAGGCTGTTAGACAGGGAAACCCAAGATAAGAGATTCAATGACATGTTGCAGCAAATTTTGAGAATTTCTTACAATGGTTTAGAGGGTAATGTAGCATCAACATGAAATTTTCAAGATGCTCAGAATTTTGTTAGAAATCGTGATCTTAACGAAGGTGTGGGTGAGGTGCATCATAGAGAAACCTGGAATTCCCAAGATCTACAAGCCATAAACCATCTGCATGGGTGTATAGAGCCAACCAATACTTTTTATACCACTAGGTTCCTCCTGTTCAGAGGATCTTCATAGTCTCTTTTCATATGGATGAATAGGCATTAATCTGGTTTCAAGATGCTAGTGAGGCAGGAGCCTTTCATTCGCAGGAATAATTTGTACAGGCTGTAAAAACCAGATTTGGGTAATCTCCTTATGATGATCCCATGGAGCCTCTTACACGGCTTAAGCAGGTTAGTACAATTACTGCCTATAAAGCTGAATTTGAAATCCTTTCTAATAGAATCAAAGGAATTTCTAAAAAAGAAAATAAACTTAGTTGTTTCTTGAGTGAGCTAAGAGATGAAGTAAGGTTCCTAAATCCTACTACTTTGAAGGATGCATTTGGATTGGCATAAATCCAAGAACAATATGCATTGAGTCTTGGATGACCTTGGATGAATGGATCTATGGATTCTAGCCAGTTTGATCCAGGGTCCAATATGTAAAACGTGGATAGACTGGTTCCATTTTGGGAATGCCTAAAACTCAACCTGCAGCAAAGATGCCTTTTAAAAAAGTGTTTGAGGCTCAAACGCAAGAAAGAAGAAAGTGCTACTTTTTGTGATGACAAGTGGTATCAAGGCCTTAGATGCCTTAAGCCAAAAAAGTTTCTGTTGGAAGGAATGGAGTTAATGGATAATTCTAATCATCTTATCGGTTGGGAGCAGGAAAGAGTGACAGAAGATGGAGAGGAACAAACTGAGGTCTATGGGAAAAGAATGGTAATTTTGATAGATACTTGCAATACCCCCACTTTTGTGGATACTTCAATAGCTTCCAAGTATAATTTGCCTATGCTGCAAGACCAGTCCATACAAGTAAAGGTAGCCAATAGACAAGTGGTTAACAGTGAAGGGAAGTGTACAGCGGTATGGTTGCAGATGCAAGGCATAAACTTCACCATTGTGTTTTTTTTTTATACATTATCTTTGGTTGGTTGTGATGCAGTTTTGGAAATGCAATGATTATTGTCACTTGGCCCTCTATCTTTGGGACTTTGTACAATTGAGGATGCAATTTACTTACAAGAGGAGAGGCATATGTCTTGAGGGCATTATAGTTTCATAGAATGGGATGGTGAATGATAAAAAGAATTCAAGAATCTGTAAGTTGGGGCAAAAGGGATTATTGCTATAGTTGGTTACAGGTGATGTTACAGAATCTATGTCTAATGAGGCTGAAAGTGTTCTTGAGTTATTAGGGCAATTTGACAAGATTTTTTTAGGAACCTAAGGATTTACTAGAGGTGGAAAAAAACCAAAAAATCGGTTGAACCCGACTGGACCAAATCTCTGATTTGTAAGCATTTTGATGCGGTACCAATTCTTAGGAATCAGAACTAGCCCTAAAGCAACCAAATCAGACTAGTATATATATATTTATAATTTATTATATTCTATGCTAAATTGATAATTAATATAAATCTTATTACTCAAGTCTATTGATCTTGTAACATAAAATTAATATAACATGTGATATAACATAAACTTAATCCTTTTTTTTCTTTGAGAGGAAAATATCAAACTTTATTGATATCAAGAACGGAAGAGAAAAAGGATTACAAAACTAGACTATTGACCAATTCAATCACATCCTCAGCTAGCTTAAGAGATTCCTTAGCTAGACAGTGAGTAGAACACTTGTCACTTCTTCTAACAAAGACCGCTTGCCATTGCTTAATACCTGATAATATTACTCTAGTGTCATGTAAGACCAATCCTACACTATCCCATCACTCAATATGCCAATTAAGGCCTTGAACTACTTGTTAAGCATCACCTTCCAAAATCACAGACTGCAACCCCATATCCTTTGCCATTCCAGCAACTTGGAGGCTCCCTAGAGCTTTAGCTAGCAGAGGATCCAAAAAACCAGTTTTTGATAGCTTCTTAGTAGCCAAAATGGAACCCTCATGATCACGAGCCACCAATCTAATACCAATTCTATTGTTAGTTGCACTCAGAGTTTCATCATAGTTGATTTTGATGGAACCCACAAGGGGAGGAACCCACATAGGATGTTTGTCTTGGATCTCCTGGACATCTTTCTTTGAGCCAAACTATACAACCTTGAAGTCTTCCAAAGAATTAGCTGCTTGCCTTGCTACCTGCGTGGGATGCATAAAAGAATCCTCAAAGATCATTTTGTTCATTCTCAACTAGATGCCCTTAGCTGTCATAGAGAATAACTCCATCAATTTCTAATCAGATCTAGAGCTAAGCTTTTCAACCAGTTCTTTGAAACTGCTTGCATTGTTCAAACTTTTTTGAAAGCCTTTAGGTCCTTAGCTCCATACATCCATGGCAAATGAGCAACTCCATAAAGCATGAGTAGTAGACTCTTGTTCCCACATAAACTTAATCTTATATCATTTATTATAACATATAAATTTTAATCTTATAATATAAATTAATATAAAATAAAATTTTAATCCTAAACATAAATATTAATATTAAGTTATTAATATAAACTTATTTTTGATATATATATATATATCAATGATAACTACATTTTTTGCACAACAAATTATAATATATATTCTTTTTGTAAATTCATTTTTAGACATTTGATCATATACACTTATATAAAAAGTCTAGAACTTATATAGACTACATTTAAATTCAATATTATACTAATTTGTGTTAATTATTATAAAATAATTTACTTATACTATAATATAAATAGACTAATAGTTTAGTATATGTAAATATCATATTATTACTAATATAGATCATTTGTGAAACAGGAAAAATTGGACTGAAATCGAAAAAACCAAAAATTTCAATTTCGGTAGTGAATCGGTCTGGTATGGGTTCTTAAATTCTTAAAACCAATGCATATCAATTAGGTTATAACAAAATGTACAAAACTAGACCGATTACACCCGTAGAGTTTACCACCCCAAAGGTCTCATGAAAAGCATAAATCATCACCATTTAGTGTGAGGCCTTATAGATATCCCTATTATCAAAAGACTGAGACTAAGAAGATTGTCAAAGAATTGTTAGAATCAGGTGTGATTTGACCAAGTTAATCCCCATTCTCCTCTCTTGTTTTGTTGGCTAGAAAGTCTGATGGCACGTGGATGATGTAATTGATGACAGGGCATTGAATGAAGCTATTATAAAAAACAAGTATCCAATTCCTATAGTGGATGAACTACTAGATGAGCTTTTTGGTTCAACCATTTTCTCTAAGTTGCATTTGAGGGCAAGATATCATCAAATTTGAATGAGAACTGAAGACATTAACAAGACAACTTTTAGAACACAGGAGGGACATTATGAGTTCGTTGCAATGCCTTTTGGACTCACTAATGCACCCTCAATATTTTAAGGACTCATGAATGAGGTGTTCAAGCCTTTTTAAGGAAATTTTTCATTGTATTTTTTGACGATATCCTTGTTTACAACAAGATTTACAGTCACAAATGGTTTGGGTTGATGTTGTTATGGATTTTTGAGTGTGTGAGTCTTACCATGTGTCAATCATTATGGACAAGTAGAGAGTCCCCTTGCCATTCCTATGATATGTAGCCACGAGTCTCATATGGGGAGTAAGGGTCCTCGTGATAATTGGGGTCGAATAGTTTTGTAGTGGCCTCACTTGATAAACAGGTTGAGAGATTCTTCATGCATATCATGTGTGGTGACTTCAAGTTGGTTGATTGGGTAGAAAGCGTCCCTAGGTCAATCATGTATATCTCGATGTGTGTTAGATTATTTGAAACAGGTGAATCAGTTTGCACTTTGGTTGGGTGGGGGTGAGTCCTAGAGTCGAAAGGTGAAGTGATTCCATGCAAGATTTTATATGATTAAATATGATGAGTTTTATGTGCTTGAGAAGATGGTGGTTCCTAGCCTCAGAGATAAATATGTATATTGCATGGAGATTTGAACAGAGGGCGATTCCTAAGAAGGTGATTCCTCACCATGCTTATATACCTGTGTTTTATTTTGAGTATTGTTCATCGCCATAACTAGGAATGCATGAGTTATTTCCTAGAAGGTGATTCCTCGTCAAGTATAAATATGTTTTCACAGATATTTTACATGTAACTGTGCATTACATCTTCACGTGCATTGTCTCTCATTGACAGTTTGTTCTGGGGCTTTCGAATTAGGAAGCCTAAATTAGTTTAGAGTTCCATTCTTAAACTCTAAATTAATATAGGGTGTTCAATGATTCAATCTTGTTGAACTTTCTATTGCAAAAATGAAAATCCTTCAGGCCTGTTCTATTATATTTCATTGAACTTTCTATTACAAAAATGAAAGGCTACGAAATTGAATATATATAATTGTAAATGCTGATTTTGGTTCAGAAAACTACTAAAAAAGTAAGAATGACATATAAATAGATGTAGATAAGCCTATGCCTATCAATTAGAACTTAGAAGGCGGCTTCCTTCTTTCCTTCATGGTGGACATGCAGTTCTGATCAAGTTGACTATTATGAGATGAAACAAAACTGCAATCTTAGACCTAATAAGATATATGGGGGATTTGAAGCGTAGATTAATCACAGCATAAGCTAAAATATCACGATGTAACACTCATGATTGAAGTGACAAAACTGATTAGTACTGTTTAATTACAAGATTCCACATAGCTTAATTAAGCAATATCTCGATCGGTATTTCCTAAACAGTATATATATATAGATAAATGCTTGTCAATTTTCATGTTTTGACGACGACAGCATATAATTATACCGAAGTCTAAGGATATGCTTTCATGTTATGCATCTTGTTAACATATATAAAGTCAGATCATTGCCAAAGGCCTGTGGCTTGATAAGCATAACCCTAGCTTCCAAAATGGAGGTCTAGAGTTCGAAACATTCCTCCTCCAAATGTATAAAAAAAAAAAATCAGATCATTCAATTCAAAGCACATGGAATTAATCAGAAAATATTTAAAACCAGGGTCCACTAGAGAAAAGTTTAGACAACCATATAATAATAATATAGCCACATACGTCATATATATATACAAAATCATGTAGATAGATCAAAATAATGCCAATTAATAAGGTATATATATTATATATCTTAGACGTCATAAGCTTAGATGATATATTTTATTCGATAAAACAATTAGATGTAATTAAACACTTAATTTCTTCGTGCATTGTTAAATATTGCAATCTAATTATTATGGCAATCATCAGGGTGTGAATTAATTAAAGTGCTTGAGTGTTTGTCTTGTACGTGAAGGTCAATCATGTTCTTCGTTTGTATTCTGATATATTGATTGTTAATAATGTTGAGTTAGCTTGTCTTTTCAGTTTTATGTTTTGAAATGGCAAGTAATTTGTATATAAGATTCTTCATGCCCAGAAGATGAGTACTTCTGATCATGACTGCACCTATTGTGCATAGCATATGGAAATGTTCCTATGCTTTTGAATCCACATGCAATGTTCAACAAGTAATGTTCCTATGCTTTTGAATGCACATGCGTTACCCTATCTCAGAATAGGGACATAAATTATTTCATGTTGACTACACCTTGATTGTTGATGTTAGTGGCATGTTGATTGTTTTCACTTTTCGCTTATAATTTTTTATTGTTTTGGGGAATCAAGAATGTCTACTCTAGTAGATTTTAGTGATAGTTCTCCTACTCCTACCCCAACACCTAACCCTACACCTGGCACTAACCCCACGGATCCTAGTCCTAACCCTAAATAGATGGAACCTTTCCCTACCCCAAAGCCCACGCAAAGCAAGAAACTTTTTCTATAGTTTGGTCTCACTTTACCAGACTAGAAGGAGGTGACCCCAATAACCCCCAAGCAAAGTATAACTATTGTGACAAAATATTTGAATGTCACTATATGAAAGATAGTACATCATAATTAAAGCTCCACTTAGAAGAACAATTCAAGAAGAGTCCAATATTAAGATCCTTATAGGAGAAGAGTCAAGCAATCTAAACTAGAGATTGTACTAAAACAAAATTTTGGATGGGAGTAGTGGGGGTTCAACGTTGAAGGAGTATACTAAGTATGATCCCGATGAGTGTAGAAAAAAGTTAGCTCGTATGGTTATCAGGGCCGATGAGCTACCTTTTCAGTTTGTGGAGGGAAGAGGGTTCCAAGAATATTCTAATTGCTTGGAACTTAGATTTAATATTTCTTCTCACCATATTGTGGCAAAGGATATTAAAAAATATTACAAGAAAGAGAAATGTTTGTTGAGGGCCAATTAGTGGGTCAAATAGTTTGCCTCACTACTGATATTTAGACATTTGTCTAAAATTATAATTACATAACTTTAACTGTGCATTTCATTGATTGTGATTGGACACTACACAAAAAAAAAATAAAAATTGTGAAGTTTTTTCAAATTCCCATTCATAAGGGTGAGGTTGGGAAGGAATTGGAGGCCAAAATAAAGGAGTGGGGGTTGGCACAGGTTTTGACAGTGACGGTTGATAATGTCTCATCTAATGATGTCACATTGAGATATCTTAAGACTTATCTTAGAGAGACAAATAAGACAGTCTTGGGTGGTGACTGTTTACATGTTAGATGTGCTGCCCATATTTTGAATTTAATTATGACTGATGAGTTGAAAGATGTTGATGATTTGATTGCACGAGTCAGAATGGCTGTCAAATTTGTGAGATCTTCTCCTACTAGATTGGAGAAGTTCAAGATTTCTGTGAGGAATGCAGACATAACATCCAAGAATGGCCTTTGTACTAAAGTTCCTATAAGATGGAACTCAACCTTCTTGATGTTGGGGGCGACCCAAGAATATATGGCGGCCTTTCAATTATTGGGTGATGAAGACATTCAATAAGTCAAATATTTTGATGAGCACGAGGGATTAGGAAAGGCTATTGATAATGATTGTGAGGTTATTGCTACTTTTGTAGATTTTTTGAAGCTTTTCTATAATGTCATATTGAAGCTATCTAGTTCTTTATACTCTACATCTAATGAGTTCTGTCAACAAATATATAGGGTAAAAGAAGAATTGGATGAAATGTGTAGGGTTTACTATTTCAGGATGCAGGAGATGGCATTGACAATGAGGATCAAATATGACAGTATTGGGGAGATTTGAGTAGGCTAAATATTTTATTATATGTGGCTATTGCTCTTGACCACCAGATCAAGATTGATGACATGGTGTATGGTTTGAGACTTGTGTACAGGAAGGCATAGGCTGAGCTTATTGGTGAAATGGTTAGAGAAACCTTTGGTAAATTGTTTGATAAGTTTACCGTAATCAAGGGTGGTAATGCATCTACACCTACACCTACCACACGGCCTCCTCTAGAAATTCCCCCGAGGGGGAGGGGAGGGAGGGAGTGTAGGTTGGCATGGGGTGAGAGCCTCTCACATAGTCTCCTACTAGTTTGTCAATCTGCGGAGGCGAAGTCAAAGGTAGACAGATATTTGACAGGGGATCTTCTCCCATAGACAATGGACTTTGATGTATTAGTATGGTGGAAAACCAATGCTGTGAAATATCCTATCCTTCCAAAGATAGTCTACTGTATTTTCACCATCCCTATTAGCACCATTGCCTCATAATTGGCCTTTAGCACCGTAGGGTGCATATTGGATCAATTTTGGAGTTCATTGTCTGCTACAACTGTGGAGTCATTGATTTGCACGTAGAATTGGATAATGGGAAATGAAATTCATGTTTCGGATGTTTTATTATTTTAAAGAGACCAACGAGGAGAAGAATGGTGATTAGCCTGGATCTAATAATTTTTTATTTCATTTTATTATTTTGATTTATTTATATTCATTTCATCGATACTAATTTCAAATTTAATTGTTGTATTAATACATAAAACGACGTCTATCTTCGCTATAGTATGAATTCGTGGTATTAGACCCACCATTGCCAACTTGCCATTTGCCATAGGTTTATATAATTTGTATTGTCCCTAAATTATTTTTTGTATTTATATAATTTTTTGTATATAATTATTTTTATTGTACCGTTTAGCTTTTATAATCTTATTGCCATATGTGCAGCTCTAGTCTCAATGAGTTAATCCTAATCCCAAGCCGCCAAAATTCAAACGATCTATTCTCAATGTCTCATCTTGATCCCCATCTCATATTGGTTAGTCAGCTTTTATTTTTTCATTTATCATACATGTTTGTAATTTCAATTCTTTTTTCTTGTTTATAATTCTAATTTATTTTTCTATTAAATTGTTAATGTTGTTTCAGATTTCATGATCTCACACTCACAACAGACATCACTAATTAAATGTCTTTCCACCCTTGATCACCCGCCTGAGCCACCCCAAATGTCACAGTCAAACAGCTCACTTAGTTCAGTGAAATTTGAATTAGTTGTATTTAGTGATAGTAATTCATTCAATTATTTGTAATGTTGATACAATGTCCCTTGGACCCTTTTATATTTGTAATTGTGTAATTGTTTTCTCTTAATTTTGTAATAGCTTAGTTATTATTATTAATTTATTAGGTAGTAGTCTGTAGTAGTACTTCATTAGTTTATTTGTACTAAGTCAATATAATATATATTATTTTTATTATTGTAAATTCTATTTTTATCTTCTTCTTCCCTTTTTTTTTTTTGTTTTGTTTTGTTTTTTTTTTGTTTTTTGTAATTTCTAGACCCAAAATGGCCCAAAAACAGCTTTTGGGCCGATATATCATTTGGAGTCCTCCGGGAGGGAGTAGACGGGTGGGGGTAGGTGCCAGGGTGGAAAAGCCCACCCCCCGCACCCCTTGCCTATGCGAGGGTTGGGCGAGGGGTGGGGGCTACCCCAGCCCGTAGGGTGTAGGTAGCACCCCTGGTTTTTTAATAGTTGTTTAACCTACTTATCAGAACCATAGACCTTGATTAAGAGGTAGCCGTAGGAAAGGTTCCCGAAGAAGAAGGATTGTCCCCGCACGAATGATAGTAATGGAGGCCTATATCTGTTAATAGTTGTTTGTATTTTTGGAAATGTATTGTTTAGTCTGGCGACAAATTATGTTATGTTTGTCGTATCTTGACGTAGAAGATGATCACATGGTACTGTGTAATATTATTTAGGAAGTGACATTGACATAAGTATATTTGTGTTTTAATGAAAGAATGATAAGTGTGATTTTTATATGATTTTTATTACTCTTTTATTTATGAAAAGTGTTAGTTTTCCTTTAATTCTATTGATTTTATTTTATTTTTATATATTTTTCTTTATTTTCTTGGATTTGAAGGAATGAGAAGATTTAGTGCAAAAGAAAAGACTACGGATCCAGACATATGAGAGGCGATGAGATTTGATAAGGGCCTAGAAGATTGGGATATTTCTCCCTTTTGTTAATATTTATCTTTAGAAAGTACTTTTCAAATCTTTAGACTAGATTATAGCTGTAAGTCTTTTATTTTATTTTTTTCAACTTTAACAACTATTTAATCCCAGTTTGTGAAATGAATTGTGGGAGTTGGAGAGTATGAGTTTTCTGACAATTTTCTGGAGTCTAGTTCTTAGTTTAGTTTTTATTCTTTATTTTTCTAAAGAGGAAGTGGATTTGGAGAACAGAGGCGAGAGCCGCATATTTCATCAACTGATCACTCCAATGAAGAATATTAATTTTATTCTTTTTCTTTTCAGTTTCCCTATGAACTAATTTTATTTTCTACAGTTTTATGTAGTCTAGCTTTGAACACATGATTTAAATTCAAAATTATTTTATTTTCAATTTTTCCATGATTGAGTGTTTATTCCTTGTTTTTAATGCTTGCAATTTTCTTGCAAGTTATTGTTTGATCTTTTAAATTGCAATGAGACCAAGAGGTGATTTGTAATTATAGTTCTAGGATTAAGCACAATTAGTTGAGCGAAAGTAGAGATATTTACAGCAATGAACTTAATGAGTCTCCAATTAGTTGACTTCACATAGAAATATATGGAGTTATTAGTTGTAGATATTTTTAATATTATTTGAGATAAGATATTAAATAATTAAGAGATTTTTATCATCAACTTGGAAAATTCGAAATTTTATAACGAGAAAAAATAAATTGTGTAGGATTTGTTTTCTGAAATCCAACGTTCTAGAACTATTTTTATTATCTTTACTATCTTAATTTTAACATTCTTTTCTTTAGTTTAATTTAGATAATCTATTCTTTGTATTTCGGTACTCAATAGCATAATTAATCTCTCAGGGTTCGATAACCGTTTTCTTTAAAATACTTTACTACTTGTTATGATTCTCTGAACTTGCAGATATTTTTATGCGAATAAGTTTTTGGCATCGTTGCTAAGAACTAATTATTTTTTATTGATATTGATACTAGCTAGACTGTTACTAATTTGAATTTGAATTTTATTTATTTTTAAAATATATTTAAATAGACCTCATTTTTGCTTTTCTTCTATTTCTATTGCAAGATTTAGAAGTGTATGTGTTGCGCCTAAACTTTAACTCAAATTAATGAACCAAAATTTAGTGCAGTTTTACCTGCAAGTATACAGGTGTTGTAGTACCTTACAGGATCAAATCCACAGGGATTGACTAATGTGAAAAATTCTCTCAAACAAATGAAAATAAAATACTAAAATGATAAACTGTGTTGATACGGAAAAAGATTAAAGTTTCGAGGATCCGTTTAATAATTTAAAATATTGTTTCTGATCAAATTATTCCAATTAAACTAGAATAATGATTCCGTTTAATTGGAAGATTTAGCATTTAAGATCAAGAAAAATAGTTACGAATGATTGAGCATGAACGATTGATGATTATAACATTTACAAATCTATTTGACTATCACAGGGATTCCTCAAACATTCACTGTATTCAGAAATTACAATGAATCAAGATAAATATATAGATAATCAAAATATCTTACAAATCTATTTGACTATCACAGGGATTTCTCAAGCATTCACTGTATTTGGAAATCACAATGAATCAAGATAAATATATAGATAACCAAAATATCCAATAATAAAACCATTCAATCGATCAAGCTCGCAAAATAAATTTGTCGTCGATCCGAAAATAATTTTCAAAACATTAAATTTCACCTCTAACCTTAGTATGACAATTTAGCCAAACATATTTATTACAAATGCTATAGAAATAAAATAAACATTGTTCATGATGATATTAAAATAAAACACAACAAAACAACATAAAAACATAAAAGCGAAGAGAAAATAAGACTTGAAAACTCCCTCTCCTTTCTGTAAATAACTGGAGTTCCGTTCGGCGTCTTCCAAACTGCAAACCAGCTCCTTCGTTCCTTCCTCTACGTATAAACTTCTCCCACTCCGTCCAAACGGATAGGTAAAAGTTCACCCCGTGAACTCCAGCTCCTTTCTATTTTTATTGTCATTTTCTCCTCCCTCCAGCCTCGTCTACGTCCTGCTATCCAGCTGCTTTCACAAGAGCTCCAGACCTCTCACAAGTCCAAGCATAGCAGATGAAGACTTCTCTCCCGTCCAAGCTCCAGCACATGTCGTCTAGCATCCCCAGGTCAAATGAAAAATAAAAAGAACTCCCACTTGAACTGCCCAGTGCCCTGCTTGTTTATTCTCCAAACTGAACTCAAAGTTCAACCTGCAAAGTGGAAACAAATACACTGCAGAATATGTCCAAAAGAAATGTTACTCACTTTCCGAAGAAGATGCAGTCCTCTGTTTAGTCTCACTAAAACAGAGCAAGTTTCCTCAAATTTGTATCATTCATTGCTTGAGTCTCCGTAAGCGTCTTTCCAGATTTTTCCGTTACCACTCACTTCCTCTACTGTAATCCGAAGCTCCTTCACTCTCCGTAGCTTTCTTCTATTTTTTTGTTCGTAAGCTTCTTTGTGAACACGTCCCACCGTCTTTTCTCCTATATTTCTTTTTTCTGTAAGTTCCTCTCCCCCTGAACGTAAACTTGGTTCCGTCTGCAAAATCACTTTCTGTCTGTAAACTCCCTACGTAAACTCCTCTCTCCCTACGTCCCTCTCTTCCTACGTCCCTCTATTCCACGTAATCCCTTGGTTCCCTTCCACCTCCCAGCCAAGTCTCACTCCAGCCAAGAGGGGAAGTCCCCCCCTCCTCTAATTCCAGCCAACAACTCTCCTTCTTATAGACTTCGTGAAGATGTTGTATCCAATCCAAGTCAAGCAATTCAAGTCACGGCTCCTTTTCCATTTAATTCTTCACTCCCACACGTCTCCTTTCCAACATAAAAGTAGCAGCCAATTAGATTAATCCATTCCCTTCAATCAATTACCTCCGAAAATTCTCTCCCTCCTTTCCGTATATGTCCAGACGAAGTCATCAAATTCTCTACGTCTCTCTCCATTCATTTTTGTCCATCCAGCCAAGAAGTCAATGAAGTGTAAACTCAACAGCCGAAGAAATAAGCTGCAACTCCCCTTTCCGTTTATGTTGACACATGACTCTTTTATTTTTCTTCTTTCCTTTTTTCTCTTGTTTGCCGTAAAACCAGCCTCCTTTAGTCTTCCATTTCGGTTTCACTTGACAACATGGTTCTTTTTTTTTTTCAGCCGTCTACCTCCTTGTTTTACGTAAACTCTTTTATTATTTTTTTTATATACTCCTTCCAGCCTTCCGTAAAATTCTTTCTCCGTAAATTGCTGAAGATAAATCAATCCCAATGCCCCTCAAAGCCCCCGTCTGAAACAAAAACACTTCCCATGCGTCCAACTCCTTCACGTTTCAGCTTCACTTTCCGTAAGTGTTGACCCCAGTGTGTTTTCTTTTTCTATGGTGTTACTTGTTGACTACATCTCATGCAGCTCTCTATCTTCCTTTATTTCGGCTTTCTTTTTTATTTCTTTCATTTTTGGTATGCTTTGCCGTAAAACACTCCACTTCGCTTGTCGACAATTCTTTTACGTTCTCCTCAATATTTTATCTTTTTCAGCAACTCTACTTTGAAAGACTCGTAAAGCATGAGCTTTTGGTTAGAGCCGGATCTCGTGAATTTCATTTGAACTGAAAAAATAAATAAATAAAAATAACACTAGAAATAAATTAAAAGGAAAAATAGATTATTAAAAAAATATTATATATGTGAGGAAATATTGTCCAATTAAATCATAGTTATAAAATTAAGCATAAACATGATATTAATCAATTAAAAATCACGACTCGTATTTATGCTTATTAACTATTTTTCCATCTAAAACCAATAATAATGTCACGAAGTAATTGAAATACAGTGGTTTTAAATAGCAAAAATATGCAATTTTACAGCTCAAACAGTATGCCCCGACCTAAACCATTAAAGCCTATACTTTTTGATCCCGAGATTGAAAGAATTTTACGAAGAATCAATAAAAAGAAGAAGCAAGAGGCTACCGCTTTTGCATTCACCATGGCTGACTAAGATAATAAAGCTTTAAGGCACTATGCTATGCCCTCGATTAATGGGGCTACATCTAGCATAAGGTGTCTGGTTATACAAGCTAATAATTTCTAAATTAAGCCGGCAATAATTCAAATGATACAGCAAATTGTTCAGTTTGAGGGGCTGTCACAAGAAGATCCTAATGTCCATATTGCAAATTTCTTAGAAATTTGTGATACTTTTAAACATAATGGAGTGACAGATGATGCGATTCGATTGATACTTTTTCCTTTCTCACTTAGGGAAAAAGCAAAACCTTGGTTGAACTCTTTGCCGCTTGGCATCATTACTACATGGGAGGAGTTGGACAAAAATTCTAAGCAATATATTTCCCTCTAGCAAGGACAACGAAGTTAAGGAATGATATTACTACCTTCACCCAATTTCAGCGTGAATCATTATTTGAGGCATGGGAGAGATACAAGGACTTATTGTGCAAGTGTCCACATCACGACCTCCCAACCTGGCTTCAAGTATAGATATTTTACAATGGTTTGGGACCCACAAATCAATCTATGGTTGATGCGGCCGCTGGAGAAGCTTTGATGAATAAGACTCATAAAGCCACATATGAACTTTTGAAAGCGTTAGCATCTAATAACTATCAGTGGACCACATAGAGAGCAATGCGAAGGAAGGGGGCCAATGTTTTTGAACTTGATTCTATCTCCATGTTGGCGGCGCAGATGGTAAATTTACCTCAACAACTAGGTAAGATGAACATCAATGCTATTCAAACTAATGTTGTTTGCGATCATTGTGCGGAAAATTATTAGAGTATTGACTATCAAGTGGGAAGTCCTTTTGCTCAACAGAGTGCTGAACAAGCAAATGTGTCAAATTTCCAATGCCAAAACAATCCATATGCAAACACGTACAATCCTGGATGGAGAAATCACCCCCAACTTTTCATGAGGCAACAATCAAGGGTCGGCGAGAGTACCTTAACAGTTTCCACAGCAATAGAAGAAGCCGACATTTGAAGAGATGTTCAAGCAGTACATACAAAAGATGGATTTATACATGCAAAAGACAGATTCATACATACAAAAAATGGATTTGGCGATCCAAAACAACTCGGCTTCAATTCGAAACCTTGAGGCTCAAGTCTATCAGCTTGCAAACGTGCTTATCGAGAGGATGGCACAGACTTTGCTGATCAACACTGTGATCAATCCGAAAGAACATGTCAAGGCAATATAATTGAGAAGTGGGTGAACATATGAGCAGCCACAAGTAGCAAATGTCGAGCAAGATAAATCTGAATATAAAGTGGAGTCCAAGATGAAGGAAGCTGAGTTTGAAATGAAAGAAGTGGAGTAGACCGGGGGGATAGCCGACCAGAAAGCTAAGAAGACTAAGGAGAATAAAGGGGTTTCAAAACCCAAGAAATCCAGGGAGTTTACATCTGAAACTCATTCTCCTTCAATTTATGATCCACCAATTTCTTTCCCACAAAGATTAAGAAAATATAAGATTGATAATCACTTCTCTAAATTATTTAGTATATTTAAGCAATTGCATATTAATATTCCTCTCATTGAAGCCTTAGAGAAAATACCTAAATACGCTAAATTTTTTGAGGATATATTATCAAACAAGCGGAAATTGGAATAGGATGAGACTGTGATGCTAACTGAGGAGAGAGTACAATTTTACAAAAGAAGCTGCTGCCTAAGTTGAAAGATCCAGGTAGTTTCACGATCCCTTGCACTATAGGAAATTCCTACTTTGAGAAAGTTTTATGCGATTTAGGGGAAAGTATTAATCTAATGCCTCTCTTTGTTTTCAAGAAACTGGGTCTTAGAGAAGTAAAGCCGACCACCATCTCTCTAGAGTTGGCAAATAGATCTATTAAATACTTGAGAGTACTTATTGAGGTTGTATTGGTGAAAGTTGATAAGTTCATCTTCTCGGCCGACTTCCTTGCGATAGGGAGAACCTTAATTGATGTCCAGTTAGGGAAACTCATCTTGAGGGCCAGCAAGGAGCAGGTCACTTTTGATGTATTTAAATCTATAGACTTTCCTTCCGAGTTACATTATTGTTTTCAAATAAGCGATTGAGACGTGGTCATGGCCGACAAGATTTATGAAGTTGAATTTCCAAAGCTACTACTTGAGGTATGTCTTACTCACTCTATGTTTATTGAATCCAAAGACGAAGAGGTTATGGAGTGTGAGAGATATTTGGAAGCTACAATCTTTTCCTCCTTCAATAAAACTGAAAGTGGAAGAGTTAAGTTGATCTCAGTCAACATCTCCAAGACAGGAACCACCCAAGGTTGAGATCAAACTGCTTCCATCAAATTAAGGTATGCTTTCTTAGGCCAAGACTCTACTTTTCAAGTTATTATGAACATCTCCTTGAGTGATGTAGAGGAGGAGAAGTTGCCGAGTGTCTTGCGGGAACACAAGATGGCCTTGGATTGGATCATCTCAGACATCAAAGGAATTAGTCCTTCCATTTGCATGCACAAGATTTTAATAGAGGATAATTTTAAGCCGATCGTCCAACCCCAAAGGAGATTGAATCCATCCACGCAAGAAGTGGTGCATAAAGATGTACTAAAGCTGCTAGATGCTGAGATTATCTATTCAATCTTGGACAGTGCATGGGAAAGTTTGGTACAAGTCGTCTAAAAAAAGGGCGGGATAATTGTGATCAAGAATGACAACAATTAACTTACATTGACAAGGACGGTCATGGGATGGCGAGTATGCATAGATGATAGAAGACTTAATGATGCAACTCAGAAAGGCCATTTCCCATTACCTTTTATTGATCAGATGCTAGAAAGACTTGTGGGCCATACTTACTGCTATTTTTTGGATGGATATTTTGATTATAATTAAATAGTCCGTATGGAACATTTACATATAGGCGGATGCCTTTCGGCCTTTGCAATGCGCCAGCCACATTCCAAAGATGCATGATGTCCATCTTCTCGAACATGATGGATAAATTTTTAGAAGTCTTCATGGATGACTTTTTAGTTTTTGGGTATTCTTTTGAAAATTGTTTGTCTAACTTATCTTCAGTTTTGTAGAGATATGAGAAAACGAATCTAGTTTTGAATTGAAGAAAATGCCACTTCATGGTCGAGGAGGGGATGCTGCTTGGCCACCAAATTTCCTTTAAGGGAATTGAAGTTGACTGAGCAAAGATATAAATAATCGACAAACTCCCACCACCTGCCAATGTGAAGGGCATGAGAAGTTTTTTGGAACACACTAGGTTCTACCATTGGTTTATTAAGGATTTTTTTCCAAATTACTAAACCTCTTTACAATTTATTGATTAAAAACACTCTATTTGAATTTTTAGATGAATGCTTGCATGCTTTTGAAACTTTGAAAAAAAAATAATTTTAGCAGCTATAATTGTGTCACTAAATTGGAATTTACCGTTTGAATTAATGTGTAATGCCAGTGACTGCTATAGGGGCTGTTTTGGGGTAAAGAAAAGATCAAGTTTTTCATGTTATTTGTTAGGCAAGTAGGACTTTAATAGGAGCCTAACTTAATTATGCCACTACTGAAAAAGAACTATTAGCAGTGATATTTGCCTTTGAAAAATTTCATTTTTATTTGATAGGGTCGAAACTAGTCGTCTACACTGATCACTTCGCTCTTAAATACTTGTTGTCAAAGAGGGATGTCAAACTGAGATTGTTAAGATGGAATTTTCTTTTACAAGAGTTCGATTTGGAAATAAAAGATAAGAAAGGTACCGAGAATTTAATTTCCAACCACTTATCTCGTCTTGAGCTTAAAGAGGTGGCTAGCAGGAGAAATTCCCAATTAATACGACCTTCCCAGACGAGCAATTGATGGCTATACAAGTCATTCTATAGTATGCCAACATGATAAATTATTTGGTGTCAAGAATTCTACCAGTTGAGATGACATATCAACAAAAGAAGAAGTTCTTCTCTGACTTGAAATATTATTTTTGAGAGGAACTTTTTCTATATCAGCTATACGGACCATATAATCAGGGGATGTGTGCCCGAGGAGGAGATGGAGAGCATACTTAGACACTTCCACTCATTAGAAGCAAGCAACCACTTTGGTGGAGCCAAAACGACAACAAAAGTTCTACAATGCGGCTTTTATTGGCTGACTATTTTTAAAGACTCTTTTAATTCTGTTAATTTATGTGATCATTGTCAAAGAGTTGGCAATATTTCTAGGAAACATGAGATGCCTTTAAACAACATTTTAGTGATTGAATTATTTGATGTTGGGGTATAGATTTCATGAGTGCTTTTCCATTCTCATATTCTAATAAATTTATTTTGGTAGCTGTAGATTATGTCTCCAAATGGGTGGAAGCAGTCGCTTTTCTGACCAATGATGCAAGGGTCGTAGTGAATTTCCTGTGGAATAAATTTTTTTGCCGATTCAGCACTCCGAGAGCCATAATCAGTGATGGTGGGAAGCATTTTTGCAATTGCCAATTTGAAGCGCTATTGACTAAGTATGGAGTTACCCATCATGTGGTGACACCTTACCATCCTCAAATGAGCAGTCAGGTCGTGGTGTCTAATTGGGAGTTGAAGTGCATATTGGACAAGACCGTGAGTATCTCTCAAACAGATTGGGTGAGAAGGTTAGATGATGTGCTATGGGCCTATTGGACATCACTCAAAACACCGATCAGGATGTCGCCTTATCGGCTCGTTTATGGAAAAGCATGTCATCTACCAGTGGAGCTGGAACACAGAGCTTATTGAGCGATGAGGACACTGAACTTTGATTTACAAGCAGTTGGTGAGAAGTGAATATTACAAATCAATGAGATGGATGAGTTCCACAATGATGCTTATGAGAATGCTTGGACTTACAAAAATAAAACTAAAAGATGGCATGATAAGCATATTTTGAGAAGTACATCAAAGTACATCACAAGACAAAAGGGACATTTAAAGTAAATGGACAGAGATTAAAACCCTATGTGGATGGAGACTTTAACTCGGAGAAGTTTTCCATCGATCTCGCCAGTGATAAATGATGAGAGGATAATATCTAACTATAGACTTTAAATAAAGCAGTTTTGGGAGGCAACCCAAGTTTTTATTTTTTATATAACTTTTATTTTTGCTTATTCTTATTCTTTTGCTTTCATCTTCCAGGAACGAAGAGGCTAGGGAGATCTAGGAGTATACGGCTGCACCTTCAAGGAAAATATTCAATTGGTATAAAAGAAAAGAAAATCAATGAGCATCTCTTACCTTTTCTCACCCTCTTCTTTAGTTTTTCTTCCTCTTTCCCATTGAGGACAGTATGATATTTAAGTTTGGGAGAAGGGAATTTATTTTATTTTTATTAATTTCAAATAATAATAATAATTCAAATAATAATAATAATAATAATAATAATAATACTAATAATAATAATAATAATAATAATAATAGTAATAATAACAACAACAACAACAACAACAACAACAACAACAACAACAACAACAACAGTATGGTTTGATGAATAAAAAGACTATGATAAGAATATAATTGAAATTGATTATAATTTTTAGAAAAATTGTCATGGCTTAAGTCTAGTTGTTAATTCTTTACTTGATCATACTTAAGTTGATATTTTCTATGTTTAATGAATGCTTATAATGATCATTAATCGTTTTGCATACCTAGAGAAACGTTATATGAATTTTGTGAATTTGTATGGTCTCAACTTGTTTGATTACACTCGAGGCAAAATCCTAGATAGAATATTACTGGGGAAATGATTAAAGCATTCTTTGGATCAATTGAGCCTTTTAAGCCTACCTATATACTATCTTTATCCCTAGTCACCCATTTGAGCTTTATTCAATTATATTTTGGCCTTATATTTTCTTTCTTGTAAACCTCATATACCCTATCATATTTGAGCTTAAACACTAATTTCCTTACTTTTCAAGAGAACTAAGTCTCTACACAAAGTCACAGGCTCACAAGAGCATGAAATGCAAAAGAGGTAGAAGGACTACAAGTAAAGCTAATTATAGCCATATTATCGAAATCATAAGTTTGGGGGTGTGAAAAGTAAAATTGTCTACTATGTGGCTGATAAGATAAGGCTGACGAGAGTCATCTACAAAGGCAGTAAAAAGGGTATGGGTTATTTTTTTTTTTAAATTAAACCATAAAAAAAAAGAAGAAGAAAAAAAGTCTGACCTGCCAAATAGAGGGGTAAAGAGAGAGATCCTTGAAAGTACAACAAAGAGAGGTATGTTGAGAGATTCACAATGATTGTGAAGAAATATTTGTGTTAGAAGTAAAAATGCTCTATGTGTTCTATTGGGGCTCAAACTTAAGTTCTCTTGCTTTGTTTGAATCTAGGAGGGAGTTAGGTTCGATCTAGTTCGGTCCCGGGAGGTTTTGTAGACTGAACATGAGCTATTTGGTCCAAGGTTTTCCCACCCTGGACTAGACTGAACTCCTTAAGGACCGGGCCTGTCCGGTCCCATGTTGGACTATCCGGTCCGTTCAGTCCACCTTGGACCTACTTTTTTTTTTCTTTTTATCCAAGGACAATTTGTTTAATACGTATGTAATTATATTGTAATATATTGAATATATATACATATAGTATACTATTATATATATTAATATATATATTAGTAATACACTAATACTATTAGTCTATTAGTATATAGTAAATTAGTAATAGTTATTAGCTTATTTACTATAACTAATAATACACTAATACTAATACTATAACTAATAACTATATGTAATAATAGTAATACTATATTTAATATACTAGTATTACTATATTTTGTCAAACCCCACACATTTACTAATAATACATTTGTTCTATTAGGATAGAGTCTTGTTTTCTTATGTAAAGTGAAGATGACTCGAAATGTACAGAGTCACTTGTCCTTTAGTGGACATGGACACTAATCTAAACACACATGTCTTTACTATTCTTGAATAGTAATTCTTGTCCCCTTGAATAACTCTTGCATTGAATCCGAAAGTAATTTGATAAGAACAGTGAATAGTAATATTGATAATAGACAAAGTTGATTGTCTTTTCCTTCAAGTAGATAATGCTTCAGATGACTGAAGAGATAATGATTTCTAACAACTTTAGCTTGTCATGTTGAATAATTGAGAGAACAATAATCTTCTGGAATCACATAATCTTCTGGACAAGAGACTTTGTATAGTTTTAGTCTTTAGGATTTCAGATGGCACACATTATAAGTGTTTACTGTATTAGTGTCAGGTGACACATATTATTGATCTATATTGTACATGTGTCTATAAAAAGAAAGTCTGTATGTAAAGGAAGGCATTCAGAACATCTCATCTAAAGTCATTCCTTCTCTCGTCCTCTTTTCTTCCAAATATTCTCTCTTGTAAGCTAAACTTTCTTTCATGTCTTTTGCTCTCAACTCTTTTGAGAAGTAACCTTCTTATAAGTATTATGTTATGTTTTCAATAAAGTCAATTTTATCATCTTCTGTCAATTATTTTTGTTTATGCAAAGAGCTGGTTCTACCACCTTTTATTATTTATATAATACTCGCAGGTTATACTGCCTATTATTATAATTATTAAATATATATCTATTATATATTACTTGGGATACGTATATATTATCAGAGCCATTGGCTATTATATATGACTATTTTATTGCTTTACTTTTTATTTGCTTTATTGCTATTTTATTGCTTTTAATTTCATAATGAACTATTATCTTGTTCATGCTGGTTTTCGTGACTGTAGAGAATTAATTTATGAATAATATATAATACAAGACTTGAATTAAACCACTTAATGGAAAGAATAAAATATCTTAAAGAAAAACAATTAAAAATGAGATTAGATTATTGTTCAATGATAGAAATATATCATATATATCAAAGTATACAGGCATCAATAGAAGAATTTGAAGATCATTGTAAGTTGTTAAGAGAAGAAATTAAAAGTATAAAAAACCACCTAAGTATTCTTACTTTATAAAAAAAAATTAAAAAAAAAAATCACTTATACAAATTTTGAAGCAACGATAATCTATATAAAAGAAAATGAAGTATATTCGGAGTCTTGTGTTGGTAAGTCATGAAAATCTGTGGATCAGTCTATCTATGCTAGACAAGTTTTAAGGGTGGTCCCGGTGGTGTTCCCTCGAGATCTTGATTTATTTATTTCTCTTTGAATATAGGATATTTTTGTTTTAAAAACCTGTCTTAATGAATTCTTGATTTAAATCAGATGAATCTACTACTAGTATACCTATAGAATCTGAACTTGATAATATTAACCAAGAAGACTACAATATAATAAATATAAAAAGAAATTTACAAGACTGGACAATTTCTAACGTTCCTAAGAATAAAATATACAAACAATTTACTCTCTTCTAAATTATCATTTTTTACTAATTATACTATTAAAATGGTAGAAAAACTATTAGTCTAAATAATGATTATGAATCATTATAATTATTAACAAAAGAGGCCATTAAAAACCATAAAGAATAAAAATATTCTTTTATACATATTGGATTAATACAAGTGGCTATAAAACCACTCACTAGAAGTGGATTAAATGCCTTAGTATTATTCTATCTAAGATATGGAAGATATTATAATTTTTATGATTCATTACTTAGAATGGTAGAATCTAGCCTATTTCAAAGTCCAGTTTGTTTCAATTGCTATCTTAATTATTTATTTTCATTATTTGATACTAATATTTTACATGCTTTAACATTAAATATTAAAACAAATGGTTATCATATGATGAAAGGATCACATCCTTTAACTGTAGTATAGAGAATCAATTATAAACTGATGACAACAACATTAGAGCCACAAGCTCTTATTATCAGTCCAAAAGACTACACATTATTATTACAATATAGCACACAAAATTTTAGTATACAAATTCGTAAACAAATTAATTGGAATAAAATTAATCTTCCTAATGAATGACAGTTTGAAAATATTATTCCATTATCTAAAATAGAAAACAATTCTAAAAATGATCTAGATTACAAAGATCAAAAAACGGATGGAACAATCCAAATTATCTTTCAACCTTTTAGGAGATCATTATCACAATCACATTATTTTTCACCATCACTTTCTAGTTATTATACACCCATATTTGTTCTTATTTTAGTTTTTAGAAATAGATCTCAAAATTTTGACACTAGATCTCATAATCTGGATACCCAGATCAGGAGAGTTATTTCTAAAAATATTATTGATATACCAATATATGTTGTTAATCATTCTGATATAGCATCCACCTCTCAAAATTCCAAATACGGAAAAGAACCTTCTTCTTTGACATATTCACAAGTAGTTGGAGATAATGCTCAAATATTCACCATGAGTAAAGAAGAATTCAAAGTTAATAAAGATTATCTTAAACAAGATTATATGAAAGAATAAAATAAACAGAAAAGATTAGCATTTTTTTCTACTTTCACAAAAATAGAAAGACATTATATCCAAATAAAATATTATGAGTACTTAGAAAGTGTATAGATTAATATACATTTCTTTACATAGTTTGAAATATATAAATAAAATTAATTATCAACCATAAATAAGACTACTAATCAATAGATTAAAGAAGATAATAATCAAATTATTTATGAAGAATATCCCTCTTTTGAAACTATTAAGTATAATCAAATAAATACAAAAAAATATTAGCCTCACAAATAAAGAAATATAGTTCTATAACAGAAATTAAAAATACTGATAATATAATCTAACAAAATAATTATACTAATTTATATCTAAAAACCATGAGTAAACAATTAGAAAAAATTGAAAATAAAATACCTCATATCAATACTCCAATCAAGGAAGCAAAAGAAATTCCTTTATTCATTCCCCATGAAATTCATTCTCATTTAAAATCTATTTTTTCTAAAACTAAAGATAATTTATTAGAAAAAATCTCTAATAAATTAGAAAAATTAAATATTACTAATACTGCATCTACTTCAAAACAATATCATATAAATATATTAAGTAAAACAGACTCACTTGATTTGTCTGATTCTGAAATTAGTAATATTAAAAATCAATTTAAAAATTTAGATTTATAATTAAATAAAATTAGAGGTGATCATTTTAATAGTTTATCTGTTAGAGACTCTAAATATCATATTTCTATTACTCGTAATTGGTATCCGAGGCTTACTCCATCGGATATGTAATTTGAAGAAAGGGAACATATAGTAAGATCTGTTTTTTCATTAGATGTATTATATAAATGGAATATAGATGGATTATCTGAATACGAAATATTAAATCATTTCTAGGAAATGATTATGGTAGCTAATGTTTATAAAGTTAGTAGAAAAACAGATCATCAAGTAGCACATATTCTGGTTACAGGTTTCACTGGCCATTTAAAGGGCTGGTGTGATCATTATCTTTCATAAGAACAAAAAATAAGAACAAATCAATATAAACATGATGAAAATATACAAGAAATTAAAATAGAAGATGGTCAACCTATAGAAGATTTTGTTAATATTTTAATATTTATACTAACCAAGCACTTTGTTTGTGATCCTATTCAATTTAAAGAAAAAACTAGTGATTTATTAATCAATTTAAGATGTCATCAATTATCTGATTTTAGATTGTATAAAAATCTATTTCTAACTAAAATTATGGTCAGAAATGATTGTCAATAACCATACTGGAAGGAAAAATTTATGACCAGACTTTCATATTACTTTGCCCAAAAGGTATGAGAATCATCAGTAAAATCAGATGGTACTATTGATTTTATTAATCTCACATATGGAGATATAATAACTACTATTAATAGAACTAGTCTAATTATGTGTAATAATCTAAGATTAAAAAAATAAATGGATAAAGAAAAGAAATTTTCTAAGAAAGAGTTAGGTACTTTTTGTGAACAATTTAGTTATACTTCATTATTAGCACAATCTAAAAGACAGAAAAATGTGAAAAGAAATTATTAAAATTACCCAAATAAAAAATAAAAATATAAAAGAACTTATATAAAAAAAAATATATAATAAACCTATAAAAAATACAAAAAATTTTAATAAAAAGAAAAAAAAAACAAGTTGTTTGTTATAAATGTGGAAAAGTTAGACATTATTCATCAAATTGTAAGGTTAAAAAACAAATTAATGAATTAGATGTACCTGAAACAGTAAAAGAAAAATTATTAAATATTTTTGTAATACATTCAGGTGAGGAAGAGGAAAACTCTTAAAAAAAAAAGAAATTTATCAATTAAAAGAATTAAACATCTCAGAACAATTTTCTGATAGTGAATCAAAAGAAGAGGAGTTATATGTTTGTAATTTCTTAGATAAGAATAATTGTATTTGTAATAAAACTATTAATGTATTATTAACACATGAAAATATTATATTATAATTAAGAGATAAAATTAATAATCCACAAGACAGAAAAAAATATTTGAAAAAATTAAAAAATACTTAACTAATCAAACTACTTCAACACCTACCCCAACACCTTCATCATATAATTTCTTAAAAATAGTAAATAAATTTAAAATAGAAATACAAAAAATTGCTTTAAAAGACCAACAACAAAAAATTAATGAAATAAAAAAAGAAATTAGAAATCTCAAAGCCTCTAATACTAAATTAGAAGTTTCAAATGAACAAGTGATATAAGAAATTATTCCATTAAAAATTGATAATAATATTAGTTCTTCTAAAAAAGAAAAAGGAGAAAGCTCAGAAAAAGTTATTAAAGAAGAACCAAATAATTTCATTAATATTCTTAATAAAATAAATTTTCAAAAATGGTATACTGAATTAACTATCTCTATTAACAAAGAATTTTCTTTTACAGCAATTGTTTTATTAGATACAAGAGCATATTTAAATTGTATACAAGAAGGAATAATACCTTCTAAATATGTTGAAAAAATAAAAGAGACATTATTTCAAGCTAATGAAGCAAAATTAATCATAAATTATTAGTAAAACAACATTTGTTTTAGTAAAAAAATCAACACTAGAGTAATATTAGGTAAAGAAGTTCAATTTAAATTTTTATTTCCTCCAGTTTCAAAAGAAATTAAAGCTCTAAAAGAAGTTTCATTAATTAAAGAAATTAACTTTTTAACAAAAAATAAGATTAAAAAGAAAGAAAAATAGATAAATTTCTTAAAACAAGAATTAAAATATAAAAGAATCGAAGAACAATTTAAAGATCCATTATTAATTCAAAAAATTAATAACTTTAAAATTATAATTGAAAAAGAAGTATGCTCTAATTTACCTAATGCTTTTTGGAATAGAAAATAACTCATAATTGATTACCCTAATAATAGAATCTATATTTATTAAAATAAGTTTGTAAAAACTCTGAGTTTTTGTAATGTTTTGTAGAACATAATACCAATCTGGTAATAAAAAAGTATCAAGTAATTTTTTAGGATTGGAAAGGTGCTGTAATTCATATTTATCGAAAAGACTGGGTGCCAATTAGTTTTTAGGATAATAGGAGTTGTAGAAGGCTGAGATAATTGTGGATGATTAATAATCAGGGAAGGAGTAAAAGAAGAATGAGAAACATCTTTTGAATATGTTGTTAATTTTGGAGAAGATAATGGTGATAATAGATTGTAAAATACTAATACTATTATAAATTTATACATATATGATATATTATAATTTATACTATAATTCTTATAATATGTTAATATATTAATATATACTAGTACTATATATTATAGTTAATAGTTATATATTAAATAATATAATAATACATTCATACTAAATATATATAGTTATATTTATAGTGATTTAGTTATTAACTTATTATGATTAGTATAATTATATAAATTATAATAGTATTAGACTATTAATATAGCTATATATTAGTAATATTAGTTATGGTGAATCAATGATTAAGTATAACTTTATCAGTATTGATTATAGTGATTAGTATAACTATATAAATTATAATATAGTGATAATTATATTAATTAAACATAAGTATAGTGATAATTAAATTATATTAATTATAGTGATAAGTATATTATATAGTTATACATAGTATTAATTATAGTCATTAGTATAACTATATAAATTATATAAGAAAAAATCTATTCATTATCTATTTTCTCATCATCCTCTCATCATCCCATTATGTGTCATTAGGTTATTGGTTCACAAGTGAAATATAGTAAATAGTTTTTAATTATATAATGACACATCATAGGATGATGTGAAGATGATGAGAATTGGAACGATGAGTAGCATTATTCATTATATAATAGTATATTAGTATTAATAGTAGATTATTAGTATAGCTATATATTAGTATTAATTATAGTGATTTAGTATAACTATATTAGTATAAGTATAACTACAGTCTATATTAGACTATTAATATTTTTTTATACCATATATAATTATACACAACTATTATATAAATAATAAATTATTTTTTTGAATTTCCATTCGGTTCGGTTTGGAGTGAAAAACCCATAGATCGAGACCAACCAGACCCAGCCCCAGGTTGGTCCAGTCTGAATCGAAATGGCTAGTTCGGTCGGTTTATCCAGCCCAGACCGGCCGATTCTCACCCCTATTTGAATCCTACATTTTCTTTGTAACCTTCATTGTATTGTAGCCTTACACTCCAAGCTTAATAAAGACCTATTGATCCCTGGTGATAGTTTTTGTTCTATATTAGTGGAGAGTGGTTTGAAAAGCAAGCTTATGGAGTTTCTAGAGATGCATGATTTATTTACTTGTTTGCATAAAACCATATGGGGAGCTAATGATGAAGTGGGAATGATAGGTATGCATGAATGGAAGGATGGATAATGCAGTAGAATTGAGCTTTGAATTAACTATTGGACTTGAATAATGTTGAATGATTCCTTTGAATTATAAAGTTTAAGCAATCTTTGAGGCAATAAATTTTATGAATAAAACTAATACTTGTTTTAATTGTTTTTCTCTTTTTCTTTGGTCGAGGGCGAGCAAAGCTTAAGTTTAGGGGTATTTGATAAGTGTGATTTTTAGATGATTTTTATTACTATTTTATTTATGAGAAGTGTCAGTTTTCCTTTAATTCTATTAATTTTATCTTATTTTTATATATTTTTCTTTATTTTCTTGGATTTGAAGGAATGAGAAGACTTAGTGCAAAAGGAGAGCATTTTGATACAAAAGAAGAAACTATGGATCTAGACCAACGAGAGGTGACGAGATTTGATAAGAGCAAAGAAGATTGAGCGAGGAGCCTTGTCCCGCGAGCAGCAAAGAGATTTGTCTAGCCCAAATGCGAGAAGACTTTCCCCTCAGTAGGCGAATAGCCTTTCATCTCGATAAGCGAGGAGACTCAAAGGTGACTAGCTTGGGTGACGAAAGTTGACCTTAAATGACCGGCCTAAACGATATTCTGGGCAACAAATAGCAAAGGTAAGCAGTTTTGGCGAGGAGACCAGTTATATTCAGCGCACACGACATCTACCCTGTAAGACCCTCTTGAGCT